>JXCR01105597.1:90307-126795 GCA_002079205.1 Phalaenopsis hybrid cultivar
ATTTACCCTTTTATAAGGCCATTAAAAATTATTTTTATTCATCTCTTCAATTAAAGTGTAAGTATTATTAAATGGTTTTAACATCAATGAACCACCAGCAATGGCATCGATAATAGATTTAAGAGATCCAACTTATCCATTGTAAGAGGTTTGAATTGTTAATCAATCTGATATATCATCGTGTGGACTCTTTTTTAAGAGCTCTTTAAATCATTCCCATGCTTCACAGATAGATTGCCTTTTAAACTGACAAAAATATGTAACATTATTTCTAAACTTCACAGTTTTTTATGGTGGATAATGAATGTAACTATATCTTAGCCTTATCCCTTAGTGAGAAAGGAAATAATCTAAGTCTTATATCATCATCTGATACACCATCATATTTAAATGTAGCACATAATTCTAAAAAATTGGCAAGATGTGAATTTGGATCTTCAATTGGTGCTTCCCCAAACTGATTATTTGATACCATTTGGATAATAGCTGATTTAATTTCAAATGAATTAGCAATTACAATAGGTTTTTGAATACTAAAATGAAGTTCATCCACCTTAGGGTTTGCATAATCTCTTAAAGGTCTAAACTCTTTAGCATTCTGATTATTTTGATTTGTCATTTCATGAAATTTTTGAATTTTTTCAGTCATTTTTTAATTATTTTTATTACTCTAGTCATTTTTTCTAATTCAAAATCTTAAGGCACAAGTCCTGTGGAACTTGAACTACGCATACATTACTGTAAAACACATTAAAAAAATAAAAACACATAAACAAGAAATTTATATAAAAACAACACTACAATATTCCTATAGTAAATCTTAANGGGGATTTTTAGTCTGTCACCCTAGAAATCTCCAATTCTACACCCAACAAATATATTTCCCTATTTATTTGCANAAATGAGTTTTTGGTGAAATGAGATAAGGTAAAAGTTTTAAATATGTATTGTGCCAAATAGGAGCAATTTTAATTCTCTACTCTGATTTAGTATTATAAAAATCATTGAATAACTTTAGGTATAGTCCCTAAATCTGTGGCTAGGCTAGGAGGANCAATGAGTTTTTGGTGAAATGAGATAAGATAAAAGTTTTAAATATGTATTGTGCCAAATAGGAGCAATTTTAATTCTCTACCCTGATTTAGTATTATAAAAATCATTGAATAACTTTAGGTATAGTCCCTAAATCTGTGGCTAGGCTAGGAGGATACTTGCTCCCAGTTTAGAGCTCCCACTTCCCCTCCCCTGAAAGCTAACTCTAGCTTTAGTTTTTAAACACTAATATCGAATTTGGGATTTTTAGTCTGTCACCCTAGAAATCTCCAATTCTACACCCAACAAATATATTTCCCTATTTATTTGCACTAAATTCCATGAATTAAATACTCCTTCATGAAATTTAATGTGATTCTCGCTCTGTTGTAGAACTCATACTCCATTTTCCGGATCATATATTTCACAACATATTTTAACAATTCAATTGGTCAGATCNCTCTCACTCTGTTGTAGAACTCATACTCCATTTTCCGGATCATATATTTCACAACATATTTTAACTATTCAATTGGTCAGATCAAAAAGTAAAGTAAGAGCGGAGTTAAAAAACTATCACAATTTATTTTAAATTTTAACATTGACCCTTTTGAATTATCTTTTTATTTCACCATATCTCAGAGTAGAGAGAAAGATAAATGAAACTACTCAGAATTCAAGAGAAAGATACAATAAAACACAAATTTCGTATATAAAATATAGTTAATACAACAATAAGAAACAAACAATATTTATCTGAAACTCTTTCTCAAAGCAAATCNACATTTGAATTATCTTTTTATTTCACCATATCTCCGAGTAGAGAGAAAGATAAATGAAACTACTCAGAATTCAAGAGAATGATACAATAAAACACAAATTTCATATATAAAATATAGTTAATACAACAATAAGAAACAAACAATATTTATCTGAAACTCTTTCTCAAAGCAAATCCCTTGTAGTCTCTCTTAGGAAATATAAGAAGAAGAAATCTCTCATTTCTCTTCCTCTCTAACACTTCTTAGAGAATAATTCACACTCAAACTCACCACAAAAACTCAAAACTATATATAAAATAACTCACTAATGGCGTGGGATGATAAGAAGTGAGCAAAAAGGGTGATGGATGGCGAATAGGGGCAAATGAAGATGAAGGAGGACGAGGAAGGTGAAGGAAGACAAAGGAAGGTGAAAAAATGCCAAATAGGTGCATCCAAAAACTCTTCAAAAAGCATCCAAATTCATCGAATCTTCTAGAAACAGGGCCTGCACCGACACTGGCACCGTCGGTGCCAGTGGCCTTTTAATTAAATCTGTACTCTCTGTTAAACGGGATCGTCGGCGCCCAATCTAGCGCCCTCAGTGCTGAACAATTTTTTAATTTCTCCATTTTGANGGAATCTTCTAAAAACAGGGCCTGCACCGACACTGGCACCGTCGGTGCCAGTGGACTTTTAATTAAATCTGTACTCTTTGTTAAACGGGATCGTCGGCGCCCAATCTAGCGCCCTCAGTGCTGAACAATTTTTTAATTTCTCCATTTTGAATCTAAATTTCATCATTTTTGCTTCCTTTTTGCTCCAAGTCCTAAAAATAAACAACCTGCAATAAAACATAAGAAATACCTTCCATTAAAGTGCAATATCACCAAAAGTAAGTATAAAATATGGGTAAAAATGCATATATTTTTGGTGTATCAAAATCTCCCAAACTTAAATGTTAGTTATCGTCAAGTAACTCCTTTACTACATAAGAATATGACTAATGGCTAAGATTTTAACTTCTAGATTTCTATATGTTAGTTCACTAAATACAATAGTATAACCTAAGAAAAATTTAAAATAACTCCAGTTAATACTAAAGTTATAAGAATATCTAGCAGTTTAGTTTAAGATTTTTTATTCTCTATTCTTTTCAAAGTAAATTGTAAATTATTCATATTAATGTCACTTAGAATATTCATATGAAAAATAACTTCATGAAACTTTACTAGTAAATATGCTTAATACTTAAATATAAGTTTAGAAAATGTAGCCAAACCTTCTTCTTTAAGTTGATTCAAGTAAAGCCAATTTTTTACTAGGCATCTCCTCAAGGTTCTCCTCATATCTTTTCTTTTCTTTTTCTTTTTTTTTTTTTTGCTTTTTTTCTCTTCTTTTTCATTTTTTCAGGATCATTTTCAATCCTTTTTCTTTTCTTTTCTCTTTTTTTTTATGTGAAGATTACTATACCTGGATAGGCTTTAATGATTTTGAACTTCACTATCCTTTTTGTAAAGTTAAAAAATTTTTACATTCCTTCACTTTATAAATTTATATAAGCCTTAAAGATTTTTCATAAAGTTTTAATCTTTTTTTCTTACATAAATCTCTAAGATTTTTAATACTTCAAAAATATAAATTCCTTTACTACAATAGAAAAACATAGACTTATTCCATCACACCAAATATCTAAAGGTCATGTTAAATTTTAAAATAATTTAAAAGTATTGTTAATTGAGGACAAATAAAATTAAGTTTATTTTTCTTAAAAATGAATTTTTCTTCCCCCCCCCCTAAACTAAAATTTTAAAATATTTTGCATGAAAAACATAAAAATATATAAAGAAAAGACATACCTATTAAAGGTTCTGATTTGAAACTTAACTCTGAAATATTACAAGTGCTAATATAAAAAGCTACAAGACTTAAAACATTAAATAATACATAATACATATAAAAATTTGCTGAGAAAGAGCTAACTACAAATACATCTAACAATGTACTTAAAACTAATAACAATACTCAAATGGTTCCCAATGTAAAAACAGTCTCACAAATCTACAATACATAATTCAACATAACGTTTAAAATAAAGTATTACACATCTAAGAAAAACAAACAAACTCAACAATAAAGTTCAACCAAACAAAAACTAAATAGAAATCTAACTAAGGCATCACCAATCATCATCATCTTCTTCTTCTTCTTCCACATCCAAATTCTGCTGCTAATATGGAGTAGAAAAAGGGTGAGTAGGAAACTAAACTGAGTGATCACCCCTCATGTACCTGACCATTGCATCATCATAAGCAACATCATATTTGAACTTTTATCTTATCAAATCATCATTTTTAGCATTTATGGCCTCCATATTTTTCATTCTACTATCCATTCTTAAGATATCTCCCTGTTGGATCATCATCTGCTCCATAAGTTCCTGAATAGTAGGGGTATTAGAAGTACTTAAAGTAGAAGGAATATCCCTGGTCTTACTTCCAGATCTCCATCCAACATGAGATTCATAAGTCTTTATATTGGCAGGCCCAATAAATTTTAAAGGTTCAAGCCTCTCCTCATCTGCTCTATAATCAACTCCTTCCTGTTCACAAAGTGTGAAGATCAGGGTAGGGTGTGTTAAACCTCCATTGGTCTCTTCAAAAGCAAAAAGATCATGTGTTCCTATAAATAATAGAGGCTACATCTATCCTTTTCATCTGTTGGATACAAAAGTTCAAGATGGCTCTATCCATTGTAACCTCACTATGATGAATTGTTGGTATCATTCTTCTAGAAATAAAGTAGTGTCAAACCTTAAATACTACATTTAACATAGAAAGAGGAAAGTTTACCTTAACACCATTCTTCACCTTCCAGGTTCCTCTTCCACTAGTAAGAAATGAAATAACTTCATCCAAGGCCTCATATGTAGTAGAAAATGATTTGTACTGGCAGCTGTACACATCTTTTAATTGATAAAGTTCATTAATCTTCCTTGGAGTAAACTTCACAATTTTCCCTCAAACAAACACATAGTCTTCAGATGTCTCCTTGACATTGGTATAGAACTCCATCACTACACCAATAATTGCCTCGGCAGTTAAGTAGCCAAAATTCTCCCACTGCCGAGCATTGATTAATCTTTCAACTTCTCTACCCAGATTTTTAAATCCTCTATCCGGAATCACTTTTTTAGTTGTAAGTAGACTATTGAAGCAAATGTTGGCCTTGTAGTTGACAAACTTTTGATCCTAAAAATCTACCTTTTTCTTTCCTTTGCTCATTCTAGGTGTCATGGTAAATCTACTAAAATTTGATAAAATCCAAAACAATTCCAAAGAATTCTGAAAATCATAATGTGGAACGTTTTAAACTTCAATCTACTAAGTAAGAGTTATTTACCAAAGGATTTTCTCAAAATAATCCAAAAAAATCTTAAAATTTTGGATCTCGGCAATGTAAGATAAATCCTTGGTGAAAATAGAAAATTTTGAGTTTAAAGTGTAGCTCTTACCTAGAGAAGATGAAATCCAAACTTCATTTGTCTTAAAATCGCCTCAAATCTGAGCAATAGAAAGCTCTAGTTGCAAAAATTGGAGGTTGAAGGTGACTCAAAGGTTAAAAATGGCATTTTACTATGCAAATCATGAATTTTAAGGGTGTGTGGGTCGGTTCGGGTCGAGGGCACTGTCGGCGCCCATGTCGGCGCCATCGGTGCCAGTCACCAGAAATTCATATTTTGATTTTTTTTTCAAATTTTAATTTTCTTTTAAGTTACTTCAAAGTCTATTTAGTCTTTCTGAACACTAATTTTCATCTGAAAATAATTCACAAACAATCATTTTCACAAAAAACACTATACTAACTTTTATATATGAAAATACATTTTTTACAAATACATTTTCTTAATCACACTTCCACATCCTTAAAGCAAACTAAATTATAATTCAGCGTCGAAATCAAGCCACAACTCTAGAACCCTTACACAAAACTCTACACATAAATAGAGTTCTAAAGCAAACTAAAGTCAATCAAATCCACACAATGACATAAGTATTTTAAACTAGTATAGAGTCCAACTTCTTCAATTATTCTTCCTCATCTTCAGTACTTTCTCATCCTCTAATATCTCCCATAGACTAGTAATGAACTTACAAATTGTACAAGGGTCGGTACGGGAATTGATCAGTTGAATTTTCATCAATCCATCCATTTTTCTTGAACACCTACACCAATTCTGCTTCAATTTTCCCAGTATGATCAAAGTTGTCCTTCATACTCCAATCTAGGTGATAAAAAAGGTAGTTAAGATCTCCTCTTGCATTCGTAATACTCTAAAGTTCTCTTTCTATTTTCTTCATTTTCTTCCCAAAGTCATTGAACTTCCAACTATTGGTGGCATCAATGGTGTTGAAGCGTGTGATGAATGATCCAAAATAACATCTAAAGCTTCATTTTTATTGCTTGTATAATTGCCATCAATAAGAATCATGGGCTCCCAATGTAATAAAACTTTTTCCCAACTTTCTTATGGGACTTGAGATTGACTACAAAGTAGTAAAATTATGGANGCACCAATTCTGCTTCAATTGTCCCAGTATGATCAAAGTTGTCCTTCATACTCCAATCTAGGTGATCAAAAAGGTAGTTAAGATCTCCTCTTGCATTCGTAATACTCTAAAGTTCTCTTTCTATTTTCTTCATTTTCTTCCCAAAGTCATTGAACTTCCAATGTAATAAAACTTTTTCCCAACTTTCTTATGGGACTTGAGATTGACTACAAAGTAGTAAAATTATGGAAGGATGCCCCAGTCCATATATTGGCCCATTCATATTAATACCCATAATAGATTTGAAAATAATTGACCCCACATCAATGGGTTTTCCTATTTGAATGCAATAATTTAAAATGACACTTTCTATTGTAACTCTACTAATCTCATGATAGGGAGTAGTTTTTTAGATATGAAGAAATGTCAATGTTTTGATATTGGATTAAATAGAGAAGCAGAGAAACTAATGTATCCCTCATCTCTGATTTCCCAATTATCATTTTCATCCGTTAGAAAATTATATACTTCTTGCATCATATCTCTTGTTGGGATAAAATTTGTATAATGACAGATTGGAACGTTTTCTATCATATACAAATCATTAATTCGAGCTGGAGTAAATGGTACAGCCTTACCTAAAACGAAGATGACTCCTTGGGTAATTCCATGTAAGTTAGCATAGAATTCCTTTATGATTGGTACTATAACTGCAGCGGTAGTGTAGCACAGAACTTCCCAACGTCTTTGTACAATAATTTTCTCAATCTGTGAACTTAGATTACTCAATCTATGGTTGACAAAGCCTCTCTCCTTGATAAGTCTCTTCTTTGTGATGAATTTTTTGTATAATTTATGCACGACAAAATTGATAAACTTTTTTCGATAAAGAAACTCCATGCCTTGAAGAATTTCTGTTATTGGAAGCCATGGAATTTGAAATTAGGAAGTTTATAGACGTCTGAGGCAGTTTTTAAGACTTTAAAAACACCTCTCGGTGTTTATTGAGGAGCAAAATCCTGCCAAATTTTGTCAAATCCGCTCTGCACGTGCAAAACTGCTCGAGACGCCACCTATGCTCCCGATGGTGTTGTTGGCGCCATGGTTCATTAGGAGGGCGCTGTCGATGTCAGAGGCCAAATTCGCGTCTTATATATATTTGATCAATTCAATTCCAAATTTTCTTCTAATACCAATACTTGTCTTAATTTATGATAGATAAAATTGTGTTGGACTCAAAAATGCTATTATTTCCTAAGATATAAATACACTTATTAACAAAATAGTAATAATACATAATATATATATTTATATATGGGTTGTCTCCCATAAAGCGCATGGTTTAACGTCGTTAGCCCAATGTACCATAGTTTAGTCAGGATGACTTAACATCAAAACTTCTTTAAATTGTGGTATGTGTCCTTCATAATAATGTTTTAATTGATGCCGATTAACTTTAAATATTTTCCTAGTTTTAGGATCTTTAATAATAACATTTCCATAATGATAGTCTTTAATGACTTTAAATGGTCCTAACCATCTAAATTTCAGTTTTCATGGAAATAATCTCAATCTTGTATTATATAATAGAACTTCTTATCTATGTTCAAACTTCTTCTTAATAATCTTCCGATCATGCCATATTTTCATTTTCTCTTTATAGATTTTTGCATTATCATATGTTTCATTATAATCTCCTCAAGTTCATTGAGTTGCTATAATCTTTTCTCAACAACATATTTTAGATTAAAATTAAATTCTTTAATAGCCCAAAATGCTTTATGCTCCAATTCTACGTGTAAGTGGCATATTCTTCTAAAAAACAAGTCTATATGGGGACATTCCTATAGGAGACTTATAAACAGTTATGTATGTCCGTAATGCAGTATCTAATCTAGCAGACTAATCCAATTTATAGGGATTTATAGTTTTTTCTAAAATTTGTTTTATTTCACGATTTGATATTTCTGCTAGACCGCTAGTCTAAGGATGATAAGTAGTAGAGAATGTATGCATAATACCATATTTTTTTTATCAACTTCTCGATTCTCTTATTTCTAAAATGGGTTCCTCCATCTGTAATAATTACTCTCGACATTCCATATCTTGTAAAAATATTTTTATCTAAAAACTTTAGAAACACTCCGAGCATCACATTTAGGTATAACAACAGCTTCAATCCATTTGGGCATATAATTAACAGCAAGTAATATATATAAGTTTCTAAATGAAGGCATAAATAGTCCCATAAAATCTAATCCCCACACATAAAAAATTTCAACTTTCAATGTATAATTTAGAGGCATTTCATTTCTTCTAGAAATATTTTCTACTCGCTGACATCTATCACATGTTTTAATATATTCATTAACATCTCTAATAAGAGTAGGCCAATAAAATCTAGCTTGAAAAATTTTATAAGCAGTTTTATTTATTCTAAAATATCCTCTAAATTCAAAATCATGACATCTTTCAATTATTTGTTGAGTTTCTTCATAAGGTACACACCTTCTAATAATTAAATATTTACATTATTTATATAAATATGGATCATCCAAATAATAGAATTTTGAATCATATATAAATTTCTTTAATTATTGATTCTTAATATCTTGTGGTAGAATATCACTTATAATGCAATTTACTATATCGGCAAAACATGCTGTATTTATTTCATCAATACTATATAATTGTTCATCAAGGAAATTTTCTAAAATTTCATTTGTAAAATTAGTTAATATTTCTATTTCTATTCTAGACAAATGATCAGTATTTGATTATCATTTCCCTTTCTATCAATTACAGTAAAGTCAAACTCTTGCAATAGAAGTATTCATCTAATTAATCTTGGTTTGGCGTCATTCTTTTGCATCAAGTATTTGATAGCAGAATAATATGTATGCACTATACATTTAGTTCCAATCAAGCAAAGTCAAAATTTATCAAAGGCATAAACAATAGATAATAACTCTCTTTCAGTTGTAGTGTAGTTAATTTTAACATCATTTAGAGTTTTACTAGCTTAATATATTACTTTAAAAACTTTGTTGTGCCTTTGTCCTAAAGTAGCTCCAATAGCATAATCACTAGCATTGCATATATTTTAAATGGTTTCTCCCAATCAAGTGGAACTGTTATAGGTGCAATAATTAATTTTTTTTTAATAGTTCAAATGCTTTTATGCATTCCTCATTAAAATCAAATTTTGAGTCTTTTTCTAAAAGTTGGCATAATAGCTTAGTTTTTTATGAAAAAAGTTTTATGTAACCCCTGCAGAAACCAGCATGTTCTAAAAAACTTCTTACCCCTATGACCGTAATCGGTGGTGGTAATTATTCAATAACTTGAATTTTTGCAAGATCCACTTCCATGCTATTTTCAAAAATTTTATGCCGAAGTACAATTCCTCCTGTAACCATAAATTGACATTTTTCCCATTTTAGTACTAGGTTGATTTTTTCACATAATTCTAGTACTTTTTTTAAGTTATTTAAACATAATTCAAATGAAGTACGAAACACAGAGAAATCATTCATAAATACTTCCATTCCATGTTCAATCAAATTACTAAATATTGGCATCATACATCTTTGAAATGTTATTGAAGCATTGCATAGTTCAAATAGCATTCTACGAAAAGCAAATGTTTCATAAGGGCTTGTAAATGTTGTGTTATCTTGATCCTCAAGAGTAATTGTAATTTGATGATAACTGGTATATCCATCTAAAAAATAGTAATATTTGTTTCCAGCCAATTTATCCAACATTTGGTCTAGAAAGGGTAAAGGAAAGTGATCTTTCCTGGTGGCCAAGTTTAATTTTCTATAGTCTATACAAATTCACCAACCAGTAACTTGTCTTAATGGAATTAATTCATTTTTCTCATTTACTTCAACGGTCACTCCTCCTTTCTTTGGAACACAGTGAATTGGACTTACCAAAGCACTGTCCGAAATAGAATATATAATTTCAACATCTAACCATTTTAAAATTACTTTTTTAACAACTTCTTTCATTTTTGGGTTTAATCTCCTCTGAGGATCAGTTTTAGTTTTATATTGTTCATCTAATAAAATTGAGTGCATACAAATTGAAGGTCTAATTACTTTAATATCTGTTAAAGTCCATCCAAAAGCCTTTTTATATTTTCTTAACATTTCTATTAATTTTTGTTATTGAAGTTAACTCAAAAGATACAATAACAAGCAATGTAGATGAATCTCCTAAAAACACATATTTTAAATAAGCAGATAATACTTGCAGTTCAAGTTCAAGTGGTTTAATACTTGAAGGAATAAGATTTTTATTATAATTTTCCAACAAATCAAAAGTTTCAAATTTATCCTGAATATAATCTAAATTTTCTTCTTTTATTTCATTCTTATTCTCACTAAACTCTTCTTGCCCTATTTTTTCTTCAAACTCCTTTCTAAATTGCTCTTTACTTTGATAATCAGTAATTCTCATCCTAAAACATTCATTGTCTTTTTCTATTGCAGGATATTTCATAGCTTTTGCAATATTAAATGTTATTTCTTGATCATTAACTCTCATTTTTAATTCTCCTTTCTGCACATCTATCATAGCTCTCCCTGTTGCAAGAAATAGTTTCCCAAAAATAATAGGAATCTTTTTATCTTCCTCCATATCTAATACTATAAAGTCTACAAGGAAAATAAATTTATCCACTTTTACATCCTCTATAACTAATTTAGGATAAGTTATTGATCGATCAACTAACTGAAGAGTTACAGTAGTAGGGGAAATCTCTCCTAAAATAGGTTATTGATCAATCAGCTAACTGAAGAGTTACATTAGTAGGGGAAATCTCTCTTAAATGTATACGTTTAAAAATTGATAGAGGCATAAGATTGATACTCGCTCCTAAATCACAAAAGGCTTTTCCATAAAACTTTTACCCCATTGCACAAGGTATAGTAAAACTACTAGGATCTTTTAATTGTTCAAGAAGCTTTTTCTGAATAATAGCACTACACTGTCCACTAAGTGCAACGGTCTCATGATCTATAAACTTCCTTTCTCGTTTAGTATATCTTTCATAATTTCACATAACTTAGCATTTGTTCCAATGCCTCAATGAAAGGAATGTTTATCGTTAATATTTTAAGGATTTCCAAAAATTTTGTAAATTGTTTGCCTTTATTCTTTTGCTTGCTTTAGTCGTTGAGGAAACAGAGGTAATGGTTTTTTTAGGAGAACTTGTATTTGAATAGCTTTAATTTTCTCCTTATTTTAATCTTTGGGATTAACTTCCACAGTACTCAGAAGATTTTATGAAGGTCTGTTACTAAGTACAGTAACAATATGCCCTAATTAATTTTTAATATTTTTAATAGCAGCCCCTTCATTTTGTATTTTATTTCCCATATTCAACATTACTTCTTCCATCGTCAACTTCTTTTCCTTAACTTGTGGGTTAGGGTTGGAGTTAAATCAAGAGGATAATAAGGTCCGATATTTAAGATTTCTTTGATTGTTTAAATTTCTTGAGGGGTTCATTGAATTGTTATAATAATTCCAACTAAAATTAGGTTGATTTTTCCATCCAGGGTTGTAATAGTTAGAATAAGGATTTTTATTTCGATTATTAATAACATTTAAAGTTTCATAAGATGATTGAGTATAAATTATTTGTCCTAGTGAATCTTCCTCTAATATAGGTGGTATTTGAGAATAGCTCACTCCAATTTGATTAATATTTTTGATATAGCAACAATTTGAGATGCTAAAATAGACATTACATTAGAGTCATGAATACTAGCTACCTCTTAAGATTACCCATTCACACGGCCATTGAAAATTGTTAGTAGTCATTTCTTCTATTAAAGAGTATACTTCATCAAAAGCTTTTGATATTAAAGATCCACCTGCAACAGCATCTATAATAGATCTAAGTGATCCTACTAATCCATCGTAAAAAGTTTGAATTAATAACCAATCTGGTAAAGCATGGTGTAGAAATTTTCTAAGGAGATCCTTAAATCTTTCCTAGACTTCATATATCGATTCTCCTTCAAACTGACAAAAAGATGTAATATCATTTCTAAGCTTAGTATTTTTTTAGGGTGGAAAATATTTATCAAAGAATTTTTGTGATAGTTCTCCCCAAATTCTGATAGATCCAAATGCTAACGAATTTTTCCAAGCATTGGCTTTATCCCTTAATGAAAAAGGAAAAAGTCTAAGCCTAACAGCATCATTAGACACTCCGTCATACACAAATTTTAAGGAAACTAGTAAGATGTAAGTTAGGATCTTCAATAGGTGTTCCTCCAAACTGATTATTTTGTATCATTTGGATAATAACAGGTTTAAGCTCAAATGAATTAGTAGCAACATCAAGATTTTGAATAGTTAAGTGAAGTTCATCTGCTGTTGGATTAGCATAATCTTTTAAAGGTCTTTGTCGATTTTTCATTTATTTGATTATCTAAGTTCTTCGCCATGTTGTTCAAATTCTTAATTTCTTTTTGTTGTTTTCAAATTTTTCTAATAGTACGTTCTAATTTTGAATCTTAAGGTACTAAACCTTCATAACCAATATTTTGTATAAACAGATATAATAGGCAAAGAAAAATTTCTTAAATATATAGTTATATATATAATTTTTTTAAATTTTTAATTATATATATATATATATATTGTATTTTATATATTTTTATCTCTAAATTTCCCAATTTACTAAATCTATTTAATTTACCGTTACCTCCCCGGCAACGGTGAAAAAAACTTGACCAATGGAAATATAGTTGTGTAAAATTTATAAATTTAACTCCACTTTACAAAAGTGCCAAAAAATTTATGTGGAATTTTATGAATAATAATGTTAATCACTTAACATTGGTATTCTATGCAAGTATACGTATCGTTATCAAGTAATATAAGATTTTCTTTTTAAGTCCAAATATCAATCCTATGAAAAAGGTTTTAATTTCAAATGATAAATTAACTATCAAATTCACATAAGTAAAACAAAATTACTGCCACTAATTTTGAATGTTTAAGATACTATCAAAGTTAAATTATTAAGTACTAGAAAAATTTAAAAGCAGAGTCTAAAATTAATAACTACTAAACTATGTCTATGTGATGAAGTTTTCTAATATGTGAAAGCATCTTTCCCACTACAATGAGTTTTTTTGTGAAATGAGATGAGATAAAAAGTTTGAATATGTATTGTGCCAAATAGGAGAAATTTTAATTCTCTACCCTAATTCAATGTTATAGAAAATCATTGGCTAATCTTTGGTATAGTCCCTAAATCTATGGCTAGGCTAGGTGGATACTGGCTCCCACTCTAGAGCTCCCACTTCCCTTCCCCTGAAGGCTAACTCTCGCTTTAATTTTTAAACACTAAGATTGAATTAGGGATTTTTAGTCTGTCACCCTAGAAATCTCCAATTCTACACCCAATAAAGTATATTTCCTTATTTATTTGCACTTAATTCCATGAACAAATTACTCTTTCATGAAATTAAATGTGATTCTCACTCTGTTGTAGAACTCATACTCCATTTTGCCGAATCATATGTTTCACAACATAATTTAACAATTCAATTGGCCAGATCGAAAAGTAAAGTAAAAGCAGAGTTAAAAAACCATCACAAATTATTTTAAATTTTAACATTGGCACATCTGAATTATCTCTTCATTTCACCATATCTCAGAGTTGGGAGAAACATAAAGAAAACTACTCAGACTTCATAAGAAAGATACAACAAAACACAAATTTCATATATAAAAGAAAGTTTATACAACAATAATAAACAAAGAACACTTATCTGAAACTCTTTCTCAAAGCAAATCCTTTGTACAACAATAATAAACTAGCACTTATTTGAATCTCTTTCTCAAAGCAAATCCCTTATAGTCTTTCCTTAGAAATGCAGGAAGAAGATATCTCTCACTTTTCTCCTTCTCCAACACCTCTTGTAGCCTCTTCTAGGAAATGTAGGAAGAAGAAATCTCTCACTTTTCTCATTCTCTAACACTCTTAGAAAAGACTCAAACTCACCACACAAACTCAAAACTATATATAAAATAACTCACTAATGGCGTGGAATCATAAGAAGTGAGCAAAAGGGGCGATGAATGGTGAATAGGGGCGAATGAAGATGAAGGAGGGTGAAGGAAGGCAAAGGAAGACAAGGAAGGCTAAGGAAGGCCTCTTTTCTGATCAATTTTGGCTCTAAATAGAGCCTAGGGTTGGTTCTTTAATAAATGCATCCAAAAACTCTTCAAAAAGGCTCCAAATGCATTGAATCTTCTAGAAACAGGGTCTTCACCGACACTAGGGCCGTCAGCGCCCATTCTGGCGCCGTTGGCGCTAGTGTCCTTTTAATTAAATTCGTGCTCTCTGTCAAACAATGTTGTCAGCACCCAATCTAGCGTCATCGGTGCTAAACAATTTTTTAATTTCTTCATTTTAACTTCAAATTTCATCATTTTTGCCTCATTTTTGCTCTAAGTCCTAAAAATCAACAACCTATAATAAAACATAAAAAAATCCTTTCATTAAAGTGCAATATCACCAAAAATAAGTATAAAATATGGGTCTAAAAATGCATATTTTTGGTGTATCAACCCCCTTGAATGGAGACAAGACTTATGATTCTCTTTTCGGGGTTGGCACCTATATTCTAATTCTTATTCCAAGGTCAGTACCTAAATTCTGATTCCCTTCCACTACCTCTTGGGTTGTATGCGAGTCCCTGAACTTTTCTTCTCAATGTAATTTGTCACCTCTTAGGATGGATGTGAGTCCCTGTGCTTTCTTTCCTAATGTGACATTCACAAATCTTTAAGATAAGTATAACACCACCTTTAATGGAGTAAGGCACCCTATTCTCATTTCTCTGCACTTTCGTTACCTCTTAGGTTGGATGTGAGTCCCTGTGCTTTCCTTCCCAACGTAGCACTCCTTTGCTTTGATCATTCTTTTGAGTTGAATGTGAGTATCTTTGCATTCCATCTCAATTCAGTCTCTTCACATATTTCTGCCTTCCAAAATTAAATTTTCACAAAATCAAAATCATAATTGAAAAAAAAATTAAGACATCGAAATTGAATCAAATCTTCCTCGTGGTCGTCAATTTCTCTGATGGTTTTCTTTCAAAATCCATCCAGTATCCCTTCACTTGGGTTAACAAGCACAAATCACTTTGTAAATTTTAAATTCACCCTTGAAATTGACATTCTGATGATACACCCACCAATCACCAGTGAGAGTTCTAGAGTCTTCAAATTTGATCGAGGATTCATTTAATAATCCTCAGCAGAAACCTTCTCCCCATTTCCTCCTTCCTGTTATGAGCATGTTGGCTCAGACATTTATGTTGGTTTTGTTCATCTCTTCAGTCAACGCCAACACGTGTAGTGTGCTTGTCCGACACACCACACTTATTGGGGGTCCATTTGTTTACCTCACTTTTTCTTGAGGTCTACTCTCTCTTCTCTAAGAGTTTTTGATCTAGTCATAAGACTTTCCAACACTTTCTTACATTTATCTGTTTACTTTACTCTGTAAAACTTAAAACAAATTTGCATGCAATATCAAAACAAAACAGCTTTTTCAAAATTAAAACAACATTTTAAAAAAAATAAAATAACATAACTTCATAATACATCCTTTTGAATTTACGTCAGTTTCTCGGATGAGGTAACCCACAGTTGCTAACGAGATCTTCCCAGTCTAAATGAGCTTCACAACTCATTTAGACAAAGTAAATTTAAAAGAAAATAGTGGTACCAGAATGAGGGAACTGTGGAATCCTAACCAATCTCAAATCAACTTTAATTCCCCCTTAACATAACCAAAACATTGAAATATACATGGTAAAACCTTTTGAACCTTAGACATTATGACTTCCACTGTGACGAAGAGCTTGGAACTAGCACTGTAGGTAGTTGGGCAGCATAGCATGTAGATCTACAACAGCAACACTTTCCTTACAATTAAATAACAAGTTAAAGGACTTCAAGGTAGTTTGTCTAGTAAGACATTAATCCTCGCCTTATCTTTAAGGCTTTACACAATCATGTCATGCAATTTAAGCAATAACTCGCCTTAGGCGTTGAGGTTGTTATTTGTTATAACATAAATCCTCCTATCTTCCAAGTTATTTGAGTGACCGTTTCACACAAATATAAGCCCTAAATATTAATAATTGGCAGGATGAAATAATAAATAATATTATCTCACTGAAATTGAAGCCAAACCATAGAATAGCTTGGGAAGTCACCGAGGTTCTTCTTAAGATCTGTGGCATCCCCTAGTTTTTCTTCCTTTGGTTTTTAAAAATAAAATGTTTCAAATTTGATCTTCTCCTATTTGACACTCCTTTGTCCAACCTTGTGGATCCTAAACCTTTTGAAACGCTTGAAGGCATTATTTTTTGATCTAAATAAATATTTTTCTTAAGTAACTTCAGTCATTTAAGATGTAATTAACTATAAGTGCTTGCCCTTATGGGAAACTTTAAGAACCCAGCTTAATGTAAACCCTATCTAATCTTCTATATTAGATAAAGAAAATTGTCGGTCAACATAAAAGGTTTTTGTAGACTAAAATGGATGTCATAAATTCTTTAGTTTATTTAATCGTGCTTCACTAGTAAATAATGTGTCGATTCTTCAAAATAGATGCATTGCTTGCGGTATTGTGCTCTATTATTTAAATTATTGCATGTATCAGATCAGTTTGGTTTCGTATTTTCAAAAATTAAAATATTAATTTTTCAAAACTATATATATAATAAATAAAATCATATTTTGAAAGCAACAGACAATCTTCCTATTTGGCGACCGACAAATAGAACCTTGCGGGTTTGAGAATGCACACTCTTGAGTTAATTTCATTGTACCCATCTGAGTATTGTAATTATACTAAGCTTTCAAATTAACAAATTTGCTCTGATCAAAACCTCCCAAATAAATTCACATAAAATCTTAAATAAATGCATAATATCATAACTCAAACTCCAACAATATAAATATTTGGTAAAAAACTTTTCACCATGGGTTTTCTTTAAACTTCTTCAAAAAGACATCAAATTTTCAGATTCCCATAATGTAGGAAAAATACATAGTGAAAATAAAAAATTTCTAAGTTAAAGTGAAGCTCTTACCAAAGGAAGATGAAATCCAAGACTTTTAAGCCTTTAAATTCCCTCAAATCCAAGGAATGACAAGCCCTAAGTTGAGTTTCAGCCTTATTCTAGAGATGGAGACGACCAAAGCAGTAAAAATGGGCATTTACTATGGATTTTTGCAGTTTTAAATAAATCTTAGTGTTTTCGGGAAACTAGCGCCTCTGGCACCAAATCTAGGGCCTACACCAAAAATTTCAGATTTCATTTTTCTTTTAAATCTACTATACACTTAACAATGCCAACCTCTAATTGACTTAAATTAACATTACTATTCATAATTAAATAATTTTCTAACAATAAATTTTCATAAACAATAGAAAAATCACATTTATATATAAAATCCACCCTTTACAAACCAACACTTTTCAAACCACAAAATTAAATTCAGAGTCGAAACAAAACCATACAAACTAACGCTGAAGAATAAATATCAAACACTTAACATTAGATACACATAAAGTTCAACAATGGAAATAAATGAAATCCAACACAAACACATCACACAAATGCTCTCATAATTACAAATTCCGTACTTTGGAAGGTTTAAACATCTTCTTAACTTTGATAGCCTTGAATTCTTCCCATGGATTGGTAGTGTACGTATATGTTATAAAAATTTTGGTGAGGAAATTCGTCTGATTAATCTTCTTCGACCCAAGCATTTTTCTTAAACATACGCACCATACCTTCTTATATGCGCCAGATATGTTTAAATTGTTCCTTCATCCTCCAATTCAAATGAACAAAAATATTAGAGACATTTCCAATTGAATTCATAATATTTGGTAGCTCTTTTTCCAACTTCTCAATCCTTTTCAGAATATCATGTGAACTATAAGGAAAGAGGAGCTTAATAGGAGATGAATTTTGAGATGATTGATCCATAAGAATGTTCATATTCTTTTCCTTGTAATTTCCTTGCAGTTATAACAAATCTTTGGGTCCATGGGCTTCGAAGGGAGAAACACTTTTTCCAAACTTTTGTAAAGCACTTGTGACTAGCTACATAGTAGGAATACGATAGATGGATGTCCCAGCCCATAAGTTGATCCAATTATAATCAAACCCAGAACAAATTTTACAATTAAACCTCCCACATCAATAGATCTTTCAGTTTCAATACAATAATTCAGGATAGCACTTTCCTTGGTTACTTGATTAATTTTAATGGTATGAAGAAATTTTGCTGAAAAAAAAGAAATGTGATGTATTTGATGCAGGATTTAATAATGATGAAGCAAAAATTACATGTCCAATATCTCATGCCTCTCAATTTGCATCTTCAACAGTAAGGAATCAATAGACTTCATTCATGTTATCTCTTGGAGGGAAAAAAATATCATAATGACAAGTCAGAATGCTTTTAATCATAAACAAATCATATATTCTTGAAGGAGTAAATGGTACACTCCTGCCTCAAACATAGATGCTTCCTTGGGTTTTCAAAAACTTTTCAATACTTTGAGCATCACATCAAGGTAAAACAATAGCTTCTATCCATTTGGATACATAATCTACTTCTAATAATATATATCAATTTCTAAGAGATGGTATAAATTGTCTCATGAAATCTAATCCCCAAACATCAAATATCTCAACTTCTAACACAGAAGTGAGGAGCATCTCATTTCTTCTAGAAATATTGCCTACTCTTTGACATCGGTCACAATTTTTGATATAAGCGTTAATCTCTCTAAACATTGTAGACCAATAAAATCCAGATTGCAAAATTTTTTATGTTGTTTTATCAACACCAAAATGTCTCCCAAAATTAGAATTATGACATTTTTGGATAATTTCATAAGTTTCTTTTAAATGCACACATCTTCTAATAGTAAGATCCATTCCTTGTTTATATAAAAATGGGTCATCCCAAAAGAAAGTTTTAGCTTCAGATATAAATTTCTTTTTTTGTTGGTATATCATTCCATAAGGTATAATATCACTAACAATGAAATTCACAATGTCTGCATACCATGGAACATGCCACTCATTAATATTGTACAATTCTTCATCTGGAAAATATTCATTAATTTTTTTTTAAAACAAAGTTGTTTCTCTAATTCAAGTCTGGATAGATGATCAGTAATTTAATTCTCAGCTCCATTTCTACTGCTATCACCAAGTCAATTCTTGTAAAAGAATAACTCATCTTATAAGTCTTGGTTTTGCATCATATTTTTTCATTAAATACTTGATAGCAGAATGATCAGTATGCACAATACACTTAGTTCCAATTAAGTATGATTTGAATTTATCAAAAAAATATACTACTGCTAATAAATCTTTCTTAGTTATGGTGTAATTAATTTGAGCTTCATTAAGAGTTCTACTAGCATAGAAGATAACTTTGAAAATCTTATCATGTTTTTGTCCTAAAATAGCTCCAATAGCATAATCATTAGCATCACACACAATTCAAAAGGATTTCCCAACCTAGTGAAACAATAATTGGTGCAGTGACTAATTTTTCTTTTAATAGTTCAAAAGATTTTAGGCATTCTTTATCAAAATTAGAAATTAGGTCTTTTTCATGTAAATGGCACAAAGGCTTAGCAATTTTTCAAAAGTCTTTAATATACTGCCTGTAGAATTCAACATATCCTAAGAAACTCCTAAGTTCTTTCACACTTAGGACCAAATTTGTTTCTTCACAGTGCTTAAGAACTTTTGATAAATGTTCTAAACATGATTCAAATGAAAAACATTAAAAGATCATCCATAAAAACTTCAATTCCTTTTTCAATTAAATCACTAAAAATAGTCACGATACATCTTTGAAATGTAGCAGGTACATTACATAAACCAAAGGACTTTCTTCAAAAAACAAATGTACCATAAGGACTGGTAAAAGTTGTTTTCTCTTGATCCTTAGGAGCTATTTGTATTTGACGATAAACAATATATCTTTCTAGAAAATAAAAGTATTTATGCCCAGCTAGTCTATCCAGCATTTAATCTAGAAAGGGTAGTAGAAAATGATCTTTCCTTGTGGATAGATTTAATTTTCTATAATCAATGCATATTCACCATCCTGTGAATTTTCTTATTGGCATTAACTCATTATGCTCATTCATAGTCACAGTTACTTCTTCTTTCTTAAGAATGTAGTGAATCAGATTAACCCATGCATTATCTAAAATAGGGTAGATAATTCCAGCATCTAACCACTTTAAAATTTCTTTCTTGACAACTTCCTTCAGAATAAAAATTAATCACCTTTGAGGATTAGCCCTGGGTTTACATTTCTCTTCCATATAAATTCTATGCATACAAATTGAAGGACGGATTCCTTTTTTTATCAGCAATTGTCCATCCAAAAGCTTTTTGGTAACTCTTTAAAGTTTTCATTAAACTCATTTCTTCTTCTGATGTTAATTTTGAGGAAATTATAATAGGTAATATTGAGGAATNAGACGGATTCCTTTTTTTATCAGCAATTGTCCATCCAAAAGTTTTTTGGTAACTCTTTCAAGTTTTCATTAAACTCATTTCTTCTTCTGATGTTAATTTTGAGGAAATTATAATAGGTAATATTGAGGAATCACCTAAAAAGGCATACTTTAAATGTTTAGGAAGTAACTTCAACTCAAGCTTAGGAGGTTTTTCATTTGATGGACAAAAAGATGTATCTTTTTTTGTTGTGTCCTAAACTTCAAAAAAATCTCGAACATAATTTGAATTTTCCTTATAAAAATCTTCACATTAATCTAGATCCCCTTCTTGCTCATGTTTCAACTCTTTTATTTTAGATTTTTCTTCATAAGTTGATTTGAAATGACATTCACTTAAATAGCTTATCACATCCATTCTATAACATTCATAATCTTTACCNAAAAAAGATGTATCTTTTTTGTTGTGTCCTAAACTTCAAAAAAATCTCGAACATAATTTGAATCTTCCTTATAAAAATCTTCACATTAATCTAGATCCCCTTCTTTCTCATGTTTCAACTCTTTTATTTTAGATTTTTCTTGATAAGTTGATTTGAAATGACATTCACTTAAATAACTTATCACATCCATTCTATAACATTCATAATCTTTACCATTTGCAGAATATTTCATTGATTTATAAATATTAAATGTCATTGTTTGATCATTGACGCACATAGTTAATTCTCCTTTTTATACATCTATCATTGATCTTCCTGTAGCTAGGAAAGGTCTCCCCAAAATTATAGGTATCTCCATATCTTCCTCCATATCTAGCACAACGAAATCAATAGGAAAGATAAATTGATCCACTTTCACTAAGACATCTTCTATAACTCCTTTAAGATATGTTATTAAATGATCTACTAATTGCAGAGTTACAAAAGTAGAGGATATTTCTCCTAATCCCCATCTTTTAAATA
Source organism: Phalaenopsis hybrid cultivar (assembly GCA_002079205.1). Lineage (NCBI taxonomy): Eukaryota > Viridiplantae > Streptophyta > Magnoliopsida > Asparagales > Orchidaceae > Phalaenopsis > Phalaenopsis hybrid cultivar. Next base: position 112,179 of record JXCR01105597.1, read on the forward strand.
CTGATAAAGCTTTCCCATTAAATATGTCTCCTATTGCACATGAAATTGTGAAGCTACCAAGATCTTTAAGCTTTTCGGGAAGCCTTTTCTGAATTACAGCACTACACTCCTCACTAAGTGCAACAGTTTCCTTATCTTCAAACTTCCTTTTTCTGTTAAAAATATCCTTCATAAACTTTACATAGCTTGGCATTTGTTCTAATGCTTCAGAAAATGGAATAATAATTATAAGCTTCTTAAAAAATTTCCATAAATTTTGAAAATTGTTTATCCAACTTTTGTTGACAGAGCCTATGAAAAAATGGAGGTGGTGGTATTTCCAAATCAACTTTAAGCGGAGAAAAATGTCTCTAAACCTTTTGGAGCATCCTCTTCAGGCTCTTCAATTTATTTTCTCTCTACTTCAGTCTCTTTTTGAAGTCTACCTTCCAATTCTCTTCTGCTTCAAAGTTGAACAGTTTTTACTTGCTCTTTATTCTGGTCTTTTGGAGTTAACTCGGTATTACTAGAAAGTGTTCCTTGGGAACTATTACTTAATGAATTTACTATTTGTCCCAAATGATTCTCAATATTTCTTATTGTAGCTATGACTTTATAACTGATTTCTTATTTGTAACGCTGCTTCTTAGATAACTTTTTCTCCTTAAATTTTGGATTCTTATTAGAACATGGAGGATAAGTAGGTCTATAATTACTATTCCCTTGGTTGTTCTAGTTTCCTAATGGGTTTACTTGGTTGTTCCCTTATTTCTGATTATTACCACCTGAAGTATTATTCCAATTAAAATTGGGATGGTTCTTCCAACTTGGGTTATAGTAGTTTGAATATGGGTTATTCTACTTGTCTTTTATGACATTCAAAATTTCTAATCATGGTTGAGAATATACTGTTTGGCCTAATGAATTCTCTTCAATCATTGCAGTTATTTGAGAAAAATTTATTCAAAATTGGTCTAACTTCTTTGAAATTGCAGCAACTTGATTTGTTAACATTGCAAAAGGATCAGTTTCATAAATATTGGCTACTTTATTAAAATTTACCCTTTTATAAGGCCATTAAAAATTATTTTTATTCACCTCTTCAATTAAAGTGTAAGTATTATTAAATGGTTTTAACATCAATGAACCACCAGCAGTGGCATCGATAATAGATCTAAGAGATCCAACTTATCCATTGTAAGAGGTTTGAATTGTTAATCAATCTGGTATATCATCGTGTGGACTCTTTTTTAAGAGCTCTTTAAATCATTCCCATGCTTCACAGATAGATTGCCCTTTNGTCCAACTTTTGTTGACAGAGCCTATGAAAAAATGGAGGTGGTGGTTTTTCCAAATCAACTTTAAGCGGAGAAAAATGTCTCTAAACCTTTTGGAGCATCCTCTTCAGGCTCTTCAATTTATTTTCTCTCTACTTCAGTCTCTTTTTGAAGTCTACCTTCCAATTCTCTTCTGCTTCAAAGTTGAACAGTTTTTACTTGCTCTTTATTCTGGTCTTTTGGAGTTACCTCAGTATTACTCGAAAGTGTTCCTTGGGAACTATTACTTAATGAATTTACTATTTTTCCCAAATGATTCTCAATATTTCTTATTGTAGCTCTTTGACTTTATAACTGATTTCCCATTTGTAACACCGCTTCTTAGATAACTTTTTCTCCTTAAATTTTGGATTCTTATTAGAACATGGAGGATAAGTAGGTCTATAATTACTATTCCCTTGGTTGTTCTAGTTTCCTAATGGGTTTACTTGGTTGTTTCCTTATTTCTGATTATTATCACCTGAAGTATTATTCCAGTTAAAATTGGGATGGTTCTTCCAACTTGGGTTGTAGTAGTTTGAATATGGGTTATTCTACTTGTCTTTTATGACATTCAAAATTTCTAATCATGGTTGAGAATATACTGTTTGGCCTAATGAATTCTCTTCAATCATTGCAGTTATTTGAGAAAAATTTATTCAAAATTGGTCTAACTTCTTTGAAATTGCAGCAACTTGATTTGCTAACATTGCAAAAGGATCAGTTTCATAAATATTGGCTACTTTCTTAAAATTTACCCTTTTATAAGGCCATTAAAAATTATTTTTATTCATCTCTTCAATTAAAGTGTAAGTATTATTAAATGGTTTTAACATCAATGAACCACCAGCAATGGCATCGATAATAGATTTAAGAGATCCAACTTATCCATTGTAAGAGGTTTGAATTGTTAATCAATCTGATATATCATCGTGTGGACTCTTTTTTAAGAGCTCTTTAAATCATTCCCATGCTTCACAGATAGATTGCCTTTTAAACTGACAAAAATATGTAACATTATTTCTAAACTTCACAGTTTTTTATGGTGGATAATGAATGTAACTATATCTTAGCCTTATCCCTTAGTGAGAAAGGAAATAATCTAAGTCTTATATCATCATCTGATACACCATCATATTTAAATGTAGCACATAATTCTAAAAAATTGGCAAGATGTGAATTTGGATCTTCAGTTGGTGCTCCCCCAAACTGATTATTTGATACCATTTGGATAATAGCTGGTTTAATTTCAAATGAATTAGCAATTACAGTAGGTTTTTGAATACTAAAATGAAGTTCATCCACCTTAGGGTTTGCATAATCTCTTAAAGGTCTAAACACTTTAGCATTCTGATTATTTTGATTTGACATTTCATGAAATTTTTGAATTTTTTCAGTCATTTTTTAATTATTTTTATTATTCTAGTCATTCTTTCTAATTCAAAATCTTAAGGCACAAGTCCTGTGGAACTTGAACTATGCATACATTACTGTAAAACACATAAAAAAAATAAAAACACATAAACAAGAAATTTATATAAAAACAACACTACAATATTCCTATAGTAAATCTTAANATGTTGTGCCAAATGAGAACAATAATATTCTTTACCCTTACTAGAGATGCTATAAAGAACATTGGCTAATATATAGTTTGAATAGTTTTGAAGACCGGCTAGGTAGGGAAGATACTAGCTCTTAATCTAGAGCTCACTCTTCTTCCTTCACCTGGGGGCTAACATCTCGTATCAGAACCTAAAACTATAAGTCAAATTGGGGGCTTTCGTCTGTCACTCTAAAGTCCTCTAATTCTACACCCATCAAAGTTTATTTCCCTATTTATTTGCACTCAAACCTATGAACTACATTCTCATCCATGAAATTAAATGTGATTCCTACAATTTGTTGGCTGATACAATACAATCTCGGATCTTACATGTTCTCGTAACGGGTATTAACATCTTAATTGGTCAAATAATGAAGTAAATGAAGTATAAGGTTTAAAATCATCACAACTTCTTCCAACATTAAAGTATATTACTTCACACAACTTCCAATCAAAACTTAATCACTAATCATTTTAAGGTAAAAAGATAAAAAACTACTCAGAATCCATGGAGAAAACACAACCACAATTGAGCTAAAAAGTAGAAATCATTGACACAACAAGAAATCTAAATTAAAACAAAATGTAGCCACAAAGATAAAAAGTTATCTTAAATCCTCTCCACCAAATGTCTTGAAGTTCCTTTGAATTCTCTTCTTTCACTAACAATATAAACTAAAGCTCAAAATAAAATAAAAGGTGGCTGGCAGCGGCGGCGGCGACGACGATTACTTTGATGAACGATGGTTTTTGGAAGTAGATTGGTAACTTATTTTGATGATCCAGGTCTTCTTTAATAAAACTCCAAGAGGTGCCACGGTTTATCTTTAAAATGTGTCTCCATTCAATGAATCTTTTAGAAATTCCCTCCTTTTAAAAACCAATTGGATGAATTTTCGTGTCCATGAGCTATTTCCCACATTTTCACAAAGGGTTGCTTCAAACACNGGATGAACGATGGTTTTTGGAAGTAGATTGGTAACTTCCTTTGATGATCCAAGTCTTCTTTAATAAAACTCCAAGAGGTGCCATAGTTTATCTTCAAAATGTGTCTCCATTCAATGAATCTTTTAGAAATTCCCTCCTTTCAAAAACCAATTGGATGAATTTTCGTGTCCATGAGCTATTTCCCACATTTTCACAAAGGGTTGCTTCAAACACCTCTTAAAAAATTTGTCTAAATATAATGAATATTCAAATAGCTACTTTTGGTGCTTAGGCACGACTCTCTGAATAACTAGGTCGTAATGCTTAGACACCTCATTTCATTTTTTTTGCACCTTCTTCATTTTGCTCCAAATTTGATCATTATTCACTCATTTTACCATTTTTCATCTATTTGATTGTATCTAAAAGAAAATGCATAAATAACTCTCATTAAAGTGCATTATCTAAAAAATAGGTATGAATATGTGTATAAAAAGACTATATATTTTAGGTGTATCAGTATCATCCCAGTCTAACCACGGAATTAGGGACCAAACTTTGGATTAGTCAATGTTCTTTAAGCACTCNCCTCTCATTAAAGTGCATTATCTAAAAAATAGGTATGAAAATGTGTATAAAAAGACTATATATTTTAGGTGCATCAGTATCATCCCAGTCTAACCACGGAATTAGGGACCAAACTTTGGATTAGTCAATGTTCTTTAAGCACTCNGTGTTGTGCCAAATGGGAACAATAATATTATTTACCCTTACTAGAGATGCTATGAAGAACATTGGCTAATATATAGTTTGAATAGTTTGAAGACCGGCTAGGTAGGGAAGATACTAGCTCTTACTCTAGAGCTCACTCTTCTCCCTCCACCTGGGGGCTAACATCTCGTATCAGAACCTAAAACAATAAGTCAAATTAGGGGCTTTCGTCTGTCACTCTAAAGTCCTATAATTCTACACCCATCAAAGTTTATTTCCCTATTTATTTGCACTCAACCCTATGAACTACATTCTCATCCATGAAATTAAATGTGATTCCTACAATTTGTTGACTAATACAATACCATCTCGGATCTTACATGTTCTCGTAACGGGTATTAACATCTTAATTGGTCAAATAATGAAATAAATGAAGTATAAGGTTTAGAATCATCACAACTTCTTCCAACATTAAAGTATATTACTTCACACAACTTCCAATCAATACTTAATCACTAATCATTTTAAGGAAAAAAGAAAAAAAAACTACTCAGAATCCATGGAGAAAACACAACCACAATTGAGCTAAAAAGTAGAAATCATTGACACAACAAGAAATCTAAATTAAAACAAAATGTAGCCACAAAGATAAAAAGTTATCTTAAATCCTCTCCACAAAATTTCTTGAAGTTCCTTTGAATTCTCTTCTTTCACTAACAATATAAACTAAAGCTCAAAATAAAATAAAAGGTGGNGTCGGCACTAAGAAGTTGGCTGGGAGATTGAAGTTGTCAGTCGCTGGAATGAGTATCCCAACACCCAATTTAATTTAATTTATATACATATATAATTTGGGAAAATGTAGTATTTTAAATTTTGAAAATACGCAACCGAACCGATCTCATATCTTCAGTTAGTTTAAATAAACGAGCCTAATACTGCAAGCAATGTAACTATCCCNTTATACATATATAATTTGGGAAAATGTAGTATTTTAAATTTTGAAAATACAAAACCGAACCGATCTCATATCTTCAGTTAGTTTAAATAAACGAGCCTAATACTGCAAGCAATGTAACTATCCCAAAAGATAAATACACTACTTATTAGTAATGTTCGATTAAATAAACTAAAGAATTTATGACACTCATTTAAGTCTATGAAAAAATAATTTTTTATGTTGACCGACAATTTTCCTAATTTAATACGAAAAATTAAATAGGGTTTATATTAATCGAGTTCTTGAAAGTTTCCTATAAAGGCAAGCCCTCATAGTTAATTACATCTTAGAAAACTAAAGTCACCTAAGAAAACTCTCGATAAAAATCAAGGGTTATTGTCTTCAAGAATTTCAAAGGGTAAGACTTTTCAAAGAGATTAGACAAAGATGTGTGAAAGGAGAATGACTCAAATTTAGAAAATTTTATTTTTTTGGAATCCAAAGGAAGAATAATTAGGGAATGTCACAGATCTAAAGGGGAACCTTGGTAACTTCCCATGTTATCCTATGGTTTGGCTTCAACTTCAAGAAGAAATTATGTGTGTCATTTTGTTAATTTTTTTAATTAAGGCTTACATTCGTACGAGACGGTCACACAAATAGCCTAGAAGATGTGAGGATTTACCTTAGAATCTTAAGGTGATTTAGGGCTTAAATAGTATAGCAGAGCCATACAAATGCCTAAAAGAAGTTGAGGATTTATGTTGCACTAGGTGGACGACCTCAAAATCCTATTGTTTGTTATTTAGTTATAAGGAAAGATGTACTGTTGTAGATCCTCATGTTGTTGTAGAAGGCTGCCCACAAAGTTAACTCCAAGCTCCTCGTCGTAGTGAGTGTAAATTTTCTAATGTGTCAAGTCTTGATGTCAAATCAAATGTTTCTTAAGTTTATGGCTAATTTAAATATCATGTGGGATATTAAAGTTGATTAGAGCGACACCAGTTAGGATCCCATGGTTCCCTCATTGCGGCACCATTATTTTCTTCAGATTCAATTAATCTAAATGAATTTACTAAACTCAACTCAGTAAGTTTCATAATTTTATTTAGACTGTGGGAAATTTCATTAGCATCCGTAGGTTACCTCCTACGAGGGATTCCCAATCAACCGATAGAGAAGCTTTAATTTAGTTGTAAATTTTGTTTGTGATTAAATTTTGAGTTGTCTGATATTTTGATATCTTTTTTTGATTTCTTAATTTTAGTTTTGGTTAGAGTTCTGTGGCTATCCTAAAAGTTTCAGTTTTGACATGCAGAGTGACTTTATTGTTTAACATGCATGTTTACAGGTAGGAAATGTGAGGTACATAATGGTAAATAAAAGTAAATTTCAAAGCTGCAACTTAAAAGCATACTTGTCGATTCTTCCCATTCCTCCACCTGAAAGGTCAGTACATGCAAAGCATATATNAAATTTATGACACTCATTTAAGTCTGTGAAAAAATAATTTTTTTATGTTGACCGACAATTTTCCTAATTTAATACAAAAAAATTAAATAGGGTTTATATTAATCGAGTTCTTGAAAGTTTCCTATAAAGGCAAGCCCTCATAGTTAATTACATCTTAGAAAACTAAAGTCACCTAAGAAAACTCTCGATAAAAATCAAGGGATATTGTCTTCAAGAATTTCAAAGGGTAAGACTTTTCAAAGAGATTAGACAAAGATGTGTGAAAGGAGAATGACTCAAATTTAGAAAATTTTACTTTTTTGGAATCCAAAGGAAGAATAATTAGGGAATGTCACAGATCTAAAGGGGAACCTTGGTGACTTCCCATGTTATCCTATGGTTTGGCTTCAACTTCAAGAAGAAATTATGTGTGTCATTTTGTTAATTTTCTTAATTAAGGCTTACATTCGTACGAGACGGTCACACAAATAGCCTAGAAGAGGTGAGGATTTACCTTAGAATCTTAAGGTGATTTAGGACTTAAATAGTATATTAGAACCATACAAATGCCTAAAAGAAGTTGAGGATTTATATTGCACTAGGCGGACGACCTCAAAATCCTACTATTTGTTATTTAGTTATAAAGAAAGATGTACTGTTGTAGATCCTCATGTTGTTGTAGAAGGCTGCCCACAAATTTAACTCCAAGCTCCTCGTCGTAGTGAGTGTAAGTTTTCTAATGTGTTAAGTCTTGATGTCAAATCAAATATGTTTCTTAAGGTTATGGCTAATTTAAATATCATGTGGGATATTAAAGTTGATTAGAGAGACACCAGTTAGGATCCCATGGTTCCCTCATTGCAGCACCATTATTTTCTTCGGATTCAATTAATCTAAATGAATTACTAAACTCAACTCAGTAAGTTTCATAATTTCATTTAGACTGTGGGAAATTTCATTGGCATCCGTAGGTTACCTCCTACGAGGGATTCCCGATCAACCGATAGAGATGTTTTAATTTAGTTGTAAATTTTGTTTGTGATTAAATTTTGAGTTGTCTGATATTTTGATATCTTTTTTTGATTTCTTAATTTTGGTTTTCGTTAGAGTTATGTGGCTATCCTAAAAGTTTCAGTTTTGACATGTAGAGTGACTTTATTGTTTAACATGCAAGTTTACAGGTAGGAAATGTGTGGTACATAATGGTAAATAAAACTAAATTTCAAAGCAGCAACTTAAAAGCATACTTGTCGATTCTTCCCATTCCTCCACCTGAAAGGTCAGTACATGCAAAGCATATATATATATATATATATATATATATATATATATATTCTTGATGCTGGTGTTTGGAGGAGAAGGGGCTCTGCTAGGGTTTCTGGCAGGATGATGCTCTGCAGGGGAGGTCTCAGTGGGAGGTGCTGCTACTATCTTCCCAAGGGTGCTACTTTCTGTTTCCTTGGCTTTGGGAGTCAGCTTCTCGAACTCTTTTTCCTAGTACTTTGGTGGATTTTACTGTTCCATTGGTCTCTTCTGGTTTTGGCCTGCTTTCACTGCTCCTTTGGTTTCTTCTGGTTTTGGCCAGCTTATTCTGGTTCTTTTAGAGGAAGCCATCCCCCCTTTGGTGTTGTTTTCTGCTGGTTTGGAGACTTCTGTGTGGTCTGGCCTGTGTTGAGCACATAAAGGCTTTTCCTGTCTTTCGTTATAATTTGCTGGTGTTGTTGGTTTTGAGCTTGTTTTCCTGGAGTTTATGGCTACTCCTATAGANTTGGTTTTGGCCTGCTTTCACTGCTCCTTTGGTTTCTTCTGGTTTTGGCCAGCATATTCTGGTTCTTTTAGAGGAAGCCATCCCCCTTTTGGTGTTGTTTTCTGTTGGTTTGGAGACTTCTGTGTGGTCTGGCCTGTGTTGAGCACATAAAGGCTTTTCCTATCTTTCGTTATAATTTGCTGGTGTTGTTGGTTTTGAGCTTGTTTTCCTGGAGTTTATGGCTACTCCTATAGACATAGAAACTGATGCTCAGTGGGCTAAGGTCACTTATGCTGGGGGGGTTGGCAAGTCCACTGCGTCTCTTAGTTATCCTGGTCATTTACTCTTTCCACAGAATTTCCATGACACTGCTGTTGGGAAGGGTAACAGCCCTTGCATTCACCCTTTAGATATTAAGGAAGGAGAACCAGCTATTTATTTCTCACCACAAGAAATCCATAACCTAAATGAACAAGTGAAATTCACCCTAGTAGGAAAATTTCTTCTTGGCCACCCTAAAATGGAATTAGTCAGGAATTACTTGGCATCTTTAAAATTAAATAGAGATTGGTAGATTGGAATACTAGATGGAAGACATCTTCTTATCCAACTTTCAGGGGAGGAATACTATGCAAAACTATTTGCAAAACAAGCTCTTTAAATTGGAGGCACCACCATGAAAATTCTGAAGTGGGACCCTAGTTTTGACCCTAGTAAGGAACCTCCTATAATTCCCTTATGGTTTAAATTACCTAGCCTCCCAATTCAATATTTCAATCTTAATGCTTTATTTAATATTGTAAGTGCATTAGGGAGACCTCTGAAGGTTGATGCTCCCACATACAAAAAAGCTAGACCTGCCCTAGCTAGAATTCTTATAGAAAGAGAAGTAACCCTCCCTGCAATTAAAAGGCTCTGGATTGGTAATGATAAAGAGGGGTTCTGGCAGAAGGTGGTTTTAGAACAAAAACCATACTATTGTCACCACTGCAAGATGTTTGGACACACCAAGGATAGATGCTTCAGGCTTCACCCTCCCCCAAAGAGGAATGTGTCAACTCATGAAAAGATTAATCAGCCACCCGCCCCAGAACTTACAGTCTGTGTGGAACCCCCNTGAGGAATGTGTCAACTCATGAAAAGATTAATCAGCCACCCGCCCCAGAACTTACAGTCTGTGTGGAACCCCCTTCAGCTGGGAACTTAGAGGACATGGTGGATACACCTAGACGCTCAATAGTTCCTTTTGGCTCCACTGATCCAACTAACTTTTCCCCCAGACACTTTAGAAAGGAGGAGAATCAAATAAATACTATAACTTTCCTAACTCCTCCATTAGATGTAGAGGAGACATCTAGGGAGATTAACCAGAAAGATACTCCTGTCTTAGAAGCCCTTGAGAAGAAAGACATAGCTGAGATGAAACTTCTATTAGAAGAGAAATGGAGAACACAGAAATCTAAGAAGAAGAAAAAGGTTCTATTAGAAGTTCAGAAATTAAGGGATGGAAATATTGGGAGCATAGGTGGTCTGAAGATGGGAGGACCTCCCCCTTTTAGAGGAAGGACTAGATCAAGATCTCAGCCTTCCCTCTATTTCAATCCCTCCAATGATTAACATGCTATGTTGGAATATAAGGAGCATTGCCCATCCCCAGTCTTTAAGAAGACTGATTTATCTCAACAAAAAATATAAACTATGGTGCTTTACTATACTTGAACCAATGGTTCAGCAAAACTCCCATAGAATTATTAATAAATTCCATGGTTTTTCTCACTATGCCAACAAGAATAACAAAGTTTGGTTCTTTTGTAGGAAAGAAATGTAGTGGAGCATTCTTATTGACCATCCACAGTTCATACATCTTTCACTTACAAGACCATCTGGAGTATGCAACCTTCATTTATGCTGGAAGTCTCAAAGTTGATAGATAGGAGCTTTATGAGGGCCTGCATCTCATTAGCACAAGCATGAACTCTCCCTGTATGGTAGGGGGAGATTTCAATTGTATCACTACTGCAGTAGAGAAATTTGGGGGGAGACCTCCCAATGTGTCTAAAATGACTTTCTTCAACTATTAAATTCAGCAAGCTGATTTGTTTGACTTGGGATTCCAGGGTCCTAATTTCACTTGGAAATGGGCTCATGTGGGAAAGACTTGACAGGGTGTTAGTGAATGACCACTAGCAAAAACACTACTTCCTAACCTTTGTTACCCACTTAACCCTCACTGGTTATGATCATAGACCACTTCTTATATCCAGTACTTCCCTTAGCACTACCACATATCACCCCCCCTTTCAGATACCTTAATATGTGGTCTACCCACCCTCTTTTCATCTGTTGTGTTGCTTTTAATTGGATGGGAATTGATCATGCTGACCCTTTCATCAAGCTAAGCCTTCTTCACCTGAAAATAAGCAAAGCTTTGAGGAAGTGGGGTTGGGAGACTTTTGGGAATGTTTTTTTCCAATGCCTTATCTGCTGAGAAGGAAGTTGAAAAACTTAAGGCTGCTGTTCAGGATAATACTTCCACTGAGACAGATCTGCTTAATGCCCAGACTTATCTGCTTAATGCTATTGACATACAAGATATGTTACTCAAACAGAAAGCTTCTATTAACATCTTTACTGAAGGTGACAGAAACACTAAGTTCTATCATGCTTATATAAGTTATAAGAGGAAGTACAATACCATACACTCTATTTACTCTACTGAGGGCAGATGGATTAATGACAATGAACTTATTGCTTTGGATGCTGTTAAGTACTACAGTTCCCTACTGAACTCTTGAGTTGATCTTAATACTGACTATGAAGATTACTTTGTTGAATAATCTAATTACACTAATCAACTCAATCTGACTGAACCCCCTTCTGATGAGGAAATTTGGGATGTCTTAAACACAATTGACAGGTCTAAAGCAACAGGCCCTGATGGTTTTACTGCTGACTTTTACAAAAGACCTTGGCACAACATTAAGAAGGAGGTAGTAGAGGCAATCAAGAGCTTCTTCAGGGGGGTCAATCTACCTAGCTATTTTGGAGACACTTCTATTGTGCGAACCCCTAAAGATGATTTGCAGAAGACTTGGGAACACTACAGGCCTATCAGCCTCACATCTGTCATAAGTAAACTCATAAGCAAGATCATAGTTAGAAGACTCCAACCTCATCTTGACAGGATTATTTGCCCAAACCATACTGCTTTCATTAAAGGAAGATCCATTACTGATAATGTGTTGCTGGCTCAAGAACTCATTTTGGATTTAGAAAAAATTAGTAGAGGGGGAAATTTAATTTACAAATTAGTTATTAAAAAAGTTTATGACACCATTGACTGGAATTTCATTTTGGGGATTCTTGTAGCTAGAGGATTTCAACCTGAATTTNTAAATGTAGTGGAGCATTCTTATTGACCATCCACAGTTCATACATATTTTACTTGTAGTTCAAGACCATCTTGAGTATGCAACCTTCATTTATGCTGGAAGTCTCAAAGTTGATAGATAGGAGCTTTGTGAGGGCCTGCATCTCATTAGCACAAGCATGAACTCTCCCTGTATGGTAGGGGGAGATTTCAATTGTATCACTACTGCAGCAGAGAAATTTGGGGGGAGACCTCCCAATGTGTCCAAAATGACTTTCTTCAATTATTAAATTCAGCAAGCTGATTTGTTTGACTTGGGATTCCAGGGTCCTAATTTCACTTGGAAATGGGCTCATGTGGGAAAGACTTGACAGGGTGTTAGTGAATGACCACTAGCAAAAACACTACTTCCTAACCTTTGTTACCCACTTAACCCTCAATGGTTCTGATCATAGACCACTTCTTATATCCAGTACTTCCCTTAGCACTACCACATATCACCTCCCTTTCAGATACCTTAATATGTGGTCTACCCACCCTCTTTTCATCTGCTGTGTTGCTTTTAATTGGATGGGAATTGATCATGCTGACCCTTTCATCAAGCTAAGCCTTCTTCACCTGAAAATAAGCAAAGCTTTGAGGAAGTGGGGTTGGGAGACTTTTGGGAATGTTTTTTTCCAATGCCTTATCTGCTGAGAAGGAAGTTGAAAAACTTGAGGCTGCTGTTCAGGATAATACTGCCACTGAGACATATCTGCTTAATGCTCAGACTAATCTGCTTAATGCTATTGACATACAAGATATGTTACTCAAACAAAAAGCTTCTATTAACATCTTTACTGAAGGTGACAGGAACACTAAGTTCTATCATGCTTATATAAGTTATAAGAGGAAGTACAATACCATACACTCTATTTACTCTACTGAGGGCAGATGGATTAATGACAATGAACTTATTGCTTTGGATGCTGTTAAGTACTACAGTTTCCTACTGAACTCTTCAACTGATCTTAATACTGACTATGAAGATTACTTTGTTGAAGAATCTAATTACACTAATCAACTCAATCTGACTGAACCCCCTTCTGATGAGGAAATTTGGGATGTCTTAAACACAATTGACAGGTCTAAAGAAACTGGCCCTGATGGTTTTACTGCTGACTTCTACAAAAGACCTTGGCACAATATTAAGAAGGAGGTAGTAGAGGCAATCAGAAGCTTCTTCAGGGGGGGTCAATCTACCTAGCTATTTTGGAGACACTTCTATTGTGCGAACCCCTAAAGGTGATTTGCAGAAGACTTGGGAACACTACAGGCCTATCAGCCTCACATCTGTCATAAGTAAACTCATAAGCAAGATCATAGTTAGAAGACTCCAACCTCATCTTGACAGGATTATTTGCCCAAACCATACTGCTTTCATTAAAGGAAGATCCATTACTGATAATGTGTTGCTGGCTCAAGAACTCATTTTGGATTTAGACAAAATTAGTAGAGGGGGAAATTTAATTTACAAATTAGTTATTAACAAAGTTTATGACACCATTGACTGGAATTTCATTTTGGGGATTCTTGTAGCTAGAGGATTTCAACCTGAATTTAGTAAACTCATCCACATGTGGCTCATAAAAAACAAACACTCTATCCTTATCAATGGCAAAGCCTTGGGTTCTTTCACTGCTACCAGAGGGCTCAAACAAGGTGACCCACTCTCTCCCACTATCTTTATTATTACTATGGATTACTTCTTTAGAATGCTTGACAGGACCATTCTCAACCACCAGTACTCCAGTTTCCATCACAAATCCAATATAGCTATTTCCTACCTCATGTATGTTGATGATATCATGACATTCTCTAATGTTCATAAGAATGCAGTTAAAAAAGTCTATAAATGCCTGCAGCAATTTCAGAACTATTCTGGGATGGAGTTATTCCTTGCAAACATTAGGTCTCAAATTACACTGGCTTCTCTATTGTTAGGGACCCCTTAAAATATTTGGGGGTCCAACTCACTTGGGGGAGGTCTAAAATGACCCAATTTGATGAGGTTTTTCATAAAATCCAAAAAACCTTATCCAGCTGGTCAAATTATTTCTTGCCAAATGGGGGTAGAGTCACTCCTCTCAGAAGCATCCTAACTACCTTCCCCTCATATATTCTTCAAACCAACTACCTGAGGAAAAGCATTCAAATTTAGTTGAAGAGAGTCTTTAACAGATTCTTATGGGCAGGTCAAAGACAACAGCTCCACTGGGCTTCTTGGTAGAAGGCAGCTAAACCAACAAAAGAAGGTGGGATGGGGTTCAAGGGACTCCATCAAATCACACAGATTAATTTCTGTAAGATGTGGATTAATTTCAGAACCCAAACTTCCCTGTGGGCTAAGTTCATGTATGGGAAATATTGCAAGGGCCAGTATCCATTCCTCATTTCCAAAATGTTGGGGCACTCCAGAATTTGGACTAACATGCTTAAAATGAGACACCTTGCTGAAGATATGTACATATGGGATTTGGGGAATGGTAAAGTGAGCTTTTGGCTTGACCATTGGTGTCCTAAGGACTGT
>JXCR01105597.1:127086-144715 GCA_002079205.1 Phalaenopsis hybrid cultivar
AGGAAAAGGTGGGTACAAGAGAAGGGAGCATAAAAGTCCCTTCCCAAAAACTTTAAACAGAAAAAACTCTAATGAAAGGAAGAGCAACAATGTCTCCTTTCAATAATAACTCTAACTGGGGGGGTAGTAGAAGTGCCTACCCCAGGGAGCTCAGAATGAAGGCCAACCTTAGTTAGCCAATTCGCAAGCTTATTACCTTCTCTCAATATATGGGAGTATGAGGATCTGATATCCTCTCCAAAGGAGTGAATCATTTCAATCCACTACAACAGGTACCAAAAAGTAGGTAACCTCCATTCAATAATATCAATAAGGACCCTGGAATCAGATTCTAAGATAAGTGAGGTGAAGCTACACTTTTGGGCCATAAACATAGCCCAAATAAAAGCCACTGTTTCAGCCTCCAGAGGGTCCCTAGCAATAATAGAAGAATGAAAGTAGAGTAAACACTTTCCAATTATTATTTCCGAACACCCCTCCAATACCAACATAAGGATTAGAAAAGCTAACATCTGTGTTAACTTTAATTCCCCCTTTTGGTGGAGGAATCCAATGGATAAGTGCATACTTGATTTTTCTGGGAAGACTATGGGATGTACTATGAAGGATATCAGGAAGCTTCCCATGACAATATAATTTTTATAGCTAGCTGATGCAGTTGGTAGCAATGGTAGCAGCTGCCACCCAAATGTCTTCATATTTAATCTTGTTCCTAACCATCCATATAAACCAAACGGTTATACAAGGAATTGGGGGTAAGTCCTGGTCCTGCCAATCCTACCAGCTGAGGGAGAAATCATTCCAGGATAATTGAACAGTTCCTAACTTCAGTTTGGGAATTAAACAGTTCCAAACCTGTTTAACTATGGAACATTGGAAAAATAAGTGCTGAATAGTATCCTCTTGGGATTTACATAACCCACATCTAGAAGGGCCTCTCAAACCTTTTAACTTCAGTATATCATCTGTGGGCAGAAAGCCATGGAGTAATCTCCAAGAGAAAAATGACATTGAAGGGGATAGGAATTTATTCCACACACATTTACTCTAGCTGACTCTATGTTGAGGAAAATAGAAGTTAGCAATGGCTGCAGATAAAGACTAGGACACCTTATTTTTCACAATCAGGATATCTTTACTTTCTCTATCAATGCTGCTTTTCATAACCTTCTGTAAAGTTTTGTTATCCAGTATATTCTGTAAAGCTTGCTGATTCCACTCACCATTGAACCATAATTCAGCCACCTGAGTTGCAGGATTAAGTTGAGGGTTAGCTGAAGTGTTGATTAAACCCTCACCAGTCCAATTATCCAGCCAAATGTTAAGCTTGCCCTATCCAATTTTCCAAATGAATAAGTTTCCAGCCTGAGATCTTACTTTTAGCATATTGGTCCAGGCCCTGGGATCCCCAAGTCTTTTATTAACAAGGGAGGGGTGCACCTCTCTACAGTATTTTCCCTTCAAAAATTTAGCCCANGTCTTTCCACAGAATTTCCATGACACTGCTGCTGGGAAGGGTAACAGCCCTTGCATTCACCCTTTAGATATTAAGGAAGGAGAACCAGCTGTTTATTTCTCACCACAAGAAATCCATAACCTAAATGAACAAGTGAAATTCACCCTGGTAGGAAAATTTCTTCTTGGCCACCCTAAAATGGAATTAGTCAGGAATTACTTGGCATCTTTAAAATTCAATGGAGATTGGTAGATTGGAATACTAGATGGAAGACATCTTCTTATCCAACTTTCAGGGGAGGAATACTATGCAAGACTGTTTGCAAAACAAGCTCTTCAAATTGGAGGCACCACCATGAAAATTCTAAAGTGGGACCCTAGTTTTGACCCTAGTAAGGAACCTCCTATAATTCCCCTATGGTTTAAATTACCTAGCCTCTCAATTCAATATTTCAATCTTAATGCTTTATTTAATATTGTAAGTGCATTAGGGAGACCTCTGAAGGTTGATGCTCCCACATACAAAAAAGCTAGACTTGCCCTAGCTAGAATTCTTATAGAAAGAGAAGTAACCCTCCCTGCAATTCAAAGGCTCTGGATTGGTAATGATAAAGAGGGGTTCTGGCAGAAGGTGGTTTTAGAACAAAAACCATACTATTGTCACCACTGCAAGATGTTTGGACACACCAAGGATAGATGCTTCAGGCTTCACCCTCCCCCAAAGAGGAATGTGTCAACTCATGAAAAGATTAATCAGCCACCCGCCCCAGAACTTACAGTCTGTGTGGAACCCCCTTCAGCTGGGAAGTTAGAGGACATGGTGGATACACCCAGAAGCTCAACAGCTCCTTTTGGCTCCACTGATCCAACTAACTTTTCCCCCAGACACTTTAGAAAGGAGGAGAATCAAATAAATACTATAACTTTCCTAACTCCTCCATTAGATGTAGAGGAGACATCTAGGGAGATTAACCAGAAAGATACTCCTGTCTTAGAAGCCCTTGAGAAGAAAGACATAGCTGAGATGAAACTTCTATTGGAAGAGGAATGGAGAACACAGAAATCTAAGAAGAAGAAAAAGGTTCTATCAGAAGTTCAAAAATTAAGGGATGGAAATATTGGGAGCACAGGTGGTCTGAAGATGGGAGGACCTCCCCCTTTTAGAGGAAGGACTAGATCAAGATCTCAGCCTTCCCTCCATTTCAATCCCTCCAATGATTAACATGCTATGTTGGAATATAAGGGGCATTGCCCATCCCCAGTCTTTAAGAAGACTGATTTATCTCAACAAAAAATATAAACTATGGTGCTTTACTATACTTGAACCAATGGTTCAGCAAAACTCCCATAGAATTATTAATAAATTCCATGGTTTTTCTCACTATGCCAACAAGAATAACAAAGTTTGGTTCTTTTGTAGGAAATAAATGTAGTGGAGCATTCTTATTGACCATCCACAGTTCATACANTAATAGAAGTGCCTACCCCAGGGAGCTCAAAATGAAGGCCAACCTTAGCTAGCCAATTGGCAAGCTTATTACCTTCTCTCAATATATGGGAGTATGAGGATCTGATACCCTCTCCCAAGGAGTGAATCTTTCCAATCCACTGCAACAGGTACCAAAAAGTAGGTAACCTCCCTTCAATAATATCAATAAGGACCCTGGAATCAGTTTCTAAGATAAGTGAGGTGAAGCTACACTTTTGGGCCATAAACATAGCCCAAAAAATAGCCACTGTTTCAGCCTCCAGAGGGTCCCTAGCAATAATAGGAGAATGAAAGTAGAGTAAACACTTTCCATTATTATTTCTGAACACCCCTCCAATACCAGCATAAGGATTAGAAAAGCTAACATCTGTGTTAACTTTAATTCCCCCTTTTGGTGGAGGAATCCAATGGATGAGTGCATACTTGATTTTTCTGGGAAGACTATGGGATGTACTATGAAGGATATCAGGAAGCTTCCCATGACATATAATTTCTGCAAGTAGCTGATGCAGTTGGTAGCAATGGTAGCAGCTGCCACCCAGATGTCTTCATATTTAATCTTATTCCTAACCATCCATATAAACCAAGCAGTTATACAAGGAATTGGGGGTAAGTCTTGGTTCTGCCAATCCTTCCAGCTGAGGGAGAAATCATTCCAGGACAATTGAACAGTTCCTAACTTCAGTTTGGGAATTAAACAGTTCCAAACCTGTTTAATTGTGGAACATTGGAAAAATAAGTGCTTAATAGTTTCCTCATGGGATTTACATAACCAACATCTAGAAGGGCCTCTCAAACCTTTCAACTTCAGTATATCATCTGTGGACAGAAAGCCATGGAGTAATCTCCAAGAGAAAAATGACATTGA
This sequence comes from Phalaenopsis hybrid cultivar, assembly GCA_002079205.1. Classification (NCBI taxonomy): domain Eukaryota; kingdom Viridiplantae; phylum Streptophyta; class Magnoliopsida; order Asparagales; family Orchidaceae; genus Phalaenopsis; species Phalaenopsis hybrid cultivar. Next base: position 130,899 of record JXCR01105597.1, read on the forward strand.
AGGGGGTAGGAATTTATTCCACACACATTTACTCCAGCTGACTCTATGTTGAGGAAAACAGAAGTTAGCAATGGCTGCAGATAAAGACTGGGACACCTTCTTTTTCACAATCAGGATATCTTTACTTTCTCTATCAATGTTGCTTTTCATAACCTTCTGTAAAGTTTTGTTATCCAGTATATTCTGTAAAGCTTGCTGATTCCACTCACCATTGAACCATAATTCAGCCACCTGAGTTGCAGGATTAAATTGAGGGTTAGCTGAAGTGTTGATTAAAGTATTAAACCCTCACCAGTCCAATTATCCAGCCAAATATTAAGCTTACCCTTTCCAATTTTCCAAATGAATAAGTTTCCAGCCTGAGATCTTACTTTTAGCATATTGATCCAGGCCCTGGAATCCCCAAGTCTTTTATTAACAAGGGAGGGGTGCACCTCTCTACAGTATTTGCCCTTCAAAAATTTAGCCCAAAGAGAACTCTGAGCTCTGAACATCAACCAAAGCTTACAAAAATTGATTTGAGAGATCTGTATGAGACTTTTGAAGCCCAGCCCACCAGCACTAGTGCTTCCACACAGCTTTTGCCAACTGGTCCAATGCATTTGCTTCCTCTGACCTGCCCACAGAAATCTATTAAACATTCTTTCCAGAGTTAATTGTGTTGAATTTTTCATTACAGAAACCTGGGAGATATAGGATGGAAGAGCTGTCAAGACACTATTTACAAGAGTAACTCTACCCCCATTGGAAAGGAATGAATTTGCCCAGCAGTTTAGTTTATCCTGAATTTTGGTGATACAATCATCAAATTGAACTTCTCTTGTTTTCCCCTTCACAAGAAAAGTACCTAGGTATTTTAAAGGCAGAGAGCTGGTCTTGAAGCCACTAAGGTCAGTAGTCTAATGCTTAATTTCAGGTTTAACTTTTTTGCTAAACACCAAAAGACATTTCTTAGTATGGAATTGCGTACCAGATAATTGTTGGAACTTCTCCAGGCATTGAAGAACCAATTTAACAGCTGGTTTGGTTGCTTTGGCAAAGATAATAACATCATCAGCAAATTCTAAATGATTCGCAGCAATGTTAGATCTATGATTGTAGAGTGTATGAGGGGATGAAACCATGAGCTGATTTAACATTTTAGAGAAGAAATCAAAAGCAATGATGAAGATAGTTGGAGACAGTGGGTAACCTTGCTTGATTCCTCTAGATGAGGTGAAGAAACCATGAGATTTGCCATTTATAAACAAAGATTGAGAGTTGTTTCTTAGCCATCTATGTATCAGCAAGATAAATTGTTCATTAAATCCCTTAGCATACAACATTTCTTCAATGAACTCCCAGTTGATGGTATCATATGCCTTTCTAATATCCAATTTAATTATTAGGTTCCCCCTCTGCACTGCTTGTCCAGATCCAACTTCTTGGGCCAGCAGAACATTCTCTACAATGCTTCTCCCTTTACTGAAAGCTGACTGGTTCTCACAAATGAGCTTGGGAAGGAGGGGTTGGAGTCTATTTGAGATCACTTTACTAATCATTTTAGAGAGCACATTTATAAGGTTAATAGGTCTGAAAGGATCCCAAGAGAGGGCAGAAGAAGTTTTTGGAATTCGAGTAATAGTGGAGCATTTAAAATAGTTGGGAAGATCCAAACATCTGAAGAATCCTTGGACAACCTTAATATTATCATATTTAATGATCTTCCATGATTTCTTATCGAAATAAGCAGAAAATCCATCAGGACCAGCAATTTTGGAGCTATCAATGGAAGCCAGAGCAGACCAGATTTCCTCTTCCCCAGGAATAGATGACAGATCCAGTCCCCTCACGAAGTTCTCATCCCTGCAAAACAAATCCTGCTGGATGAGGGGCCTAAAAACAAAAGGTTGGTTAAAGAGTGTTTGGTAGTAGTTGACAGCACTGGCAGCAATCAGGTCTTCAGAATGGAGCCACTGGCCATCAGCCTCCATAATCTTATGTATTGTATTGCACTTTCTTCTAAAATTGATACAGACATGAAAATATTTTGAGTTTCTATCCCCTTAACAAAATCTGGTCTTAGCAGCCTTTTGGGCAAAGAAATCCTCCTGCATACAGATGGCATTCATCAAATTTTCATTTGCAATCAATAGATCCTTCTCCACATCAGGGTTAATCTCTAATTCAGCTTCCAAATTAGCAACTGACTTTTCAGCCTCCACTACATTTAAGTTGATGTCTCCCACTGTTTTCCAATTCCAGTTAGATAAATGTCTGCCTAACTTCTTTTGCAGTTGCCATAACTTAATCAGAGGGTTGGAATGGTGACAATCCCTCCAAACCAATGAGACCTGATTAAGGAAGTCTTTGTGGGAAGACCACATGTTGAGGTATCTAAAACTTGGCTTGTGCTTAACATTTGATGCAGAAATTTTCATAAGCAGTGGTCTATGATCTGATCCTGTCATGCTGAGATGCTGCACAGAAGTGTGAATGAACTCACTAAGCCACATGGAATTCACAAAAATTCTATCTAGCCTTTCCCAAAGTTGACCCCTCCTCCAGGTAAATTTTGGACCAGAAAAACCAAGGTCATACAGACCAGCCAAGTTGCTTTGATCATTGAAATAATTCATCTTGTTGAGGTCAGGGGGGCACCACCCAACTTTTCTGAAGGTACAGAAATACAATTAAAGTCTCCACCAACCATCCAAAAAGAGTTACAAGAGCTACTAATAGCTTTAAGACTCTCCCAAAGCTCCTTTCTAGCACTAGGAGAGCACCCAACATAAACAAAAGTAGCCAGACCAGTCTGACTCCCAACTTGAAGCTTGATATGGAGGAATTGTTGGTGATCCCACAGTATACTGCAAGACACCTCCTTCCTATGTAACACCCAAATCTTGTTATTCAAATTAGAGACATAAAGAAAACCAGGGAATTTATTTATAATTCTCTGGGAATTTTTAGAGACCATAGGCTCCAGAATAGCCATCAACCAAAATTTATACATCCTATTCAAGGCCATCAGTCTGTTAAGGGATTTAGGATGTGCCAATCCCCTAACATTCCAGCACAGAAAGTTCATCATCCAATAGATACTGATTTTCCCCTCCTTCTGGCTTTAGCCATATCCTCTAGAGCTTCTTTATGAGATTTTCTATCCCTGAGAATGTAACTTCCCCCCTTTTCAGTATTTAAAACTTGGAAACCCTTTTTCTTTTTCTTAGCTTTCTGGACAATCCATTCATCCTCCAGGGCTGTCTGTAACCCCTTAATTAATGTTGTGTCAATCTGTTGTTCCCCCAGGGCAGCCTCAGCCCCTAATTCCTGATTAGTATCCCCCTCAATAGTATTCCAATCAGTGTTTAGTACTTCATTGATTGTCTGGTTGTAACCAGAAAGGTCAGCTTCTGAAATAGCATAAGCCTTGGCATTTACATCCTGCTGGTCCAGCTGGTCATCATTCTCAACTTGGGAAGGGATGATGCCCTGATGGCCATCATCCTCACTGCCCTTGGTTATCACCTGATTCAAAGGATTAGCATAATCCTCTTTTCTCAAAAGCCCAACATCAACAGATAAATGATCAGCCTCCTTAGAAGTCCCCCCAGCAGTTCTTCTGAGATGGGGATGGCTTTTGTAACATTTGTTATCAGTGTGCCCAAACATGCTGCAATGGAAACAGTAGTATGGCTTCTGTTCAGCAACTATCCTTTGCCAATAGCCATTATGCTCAGTCCCCAACCAAATTTCCTCCACAACAGGAAGGGTGATATCCCTTTCTACTAATATTCTGGCTACTGAAGGTCTAGAAAGGTTGTAAGTAGGGACATCCAACTTCAAAGGTTTCCCCAGAGCTTGACCAATATTAAACAGAACTTTATGATTAAAGAAGTGAAGCTTTAACCCAGGAAGTTTGAACCAAATAGGAACTACAGGCAGCTCCTTGCTCGGGTCAAACTCAGTGGACCATTTCAAGATCTTCATAGTAATACCATCAATCTGTAAAATCTGTTTGGAGAAAACTCTAGCATAATCATCTTCTCTTGACAGTTTAATAAGGATGTGCCTGCCATCAATGAGACCCACCCTCCAAGCACCTTTGAGTTTAATGCCATCAAAGAATTTTCTAATGGCTTCCATTTTTGGGTGTTCCATCTGGAATTTACCAATGAGAGAAAATTTGCAAACCTCAGTCAGGTTCTATATCTTTGAATCATTATAAATGATAGCCACCTTCCCATTTTTCCTACTCAGAGGTTTTATTAATGGGTCAGCCGCCTCATGGTAGCTCTGGGGGAAAACAAGGTCATCAAAATCCTTAACTGTAGTAGCTCCTTTACCCACCACATCAGCAAAAGTGGCCTTAGCCCATTAGACATTGGTAGATAAATCCATATTGTTAAGCTCAGCCATAGCCAAACAAAATCAATAGAACAGTAACCAATTCAAAAAAAGGTTTTCCGATAAGCAAAAAACCAGAAAACCAAACCAAGTAAAAGACCCAGAAGAAAGAGAAGCCACTAGAAGAAGAGAAAGAACCAGTTAGCAACCACAAAATCAGGAAATCCATGGAAAGCCTAGCAGAGTAACCGCAAAGCCAGCCGCCACTTCAAGCTCCATTCAAGAATATATATAATGAAGATGGAGGTGGCGGCTGGTTTGACTTTGCTAGGGTTCCCATGGATTGCCTAAGGTTGGTGGGATCTCCTTCCCTTCTTTACATTCTAATCTCTCCCTACTGGTGTTTTGCCTTCTTTATTTAGAAGCTTCTTTTTGTTCCCTGTAGCTCTTTTCTTTCAAGTGGCAGTCGGGGTACTGTTCCATTGATGTGGAGAGCTGATGGCTGAACCTAGCAATGTGGATTTAGCCATTAATATTCAATGGGCAAAGGCCACTTTTGTTGATGTTATAGGCAAAGGCTTTGACCCTATTAAAAGCTTTGATGATTTGGTTTTCCCTCAAAGCTACCGTGAGGTGGCTGACCCCTTCATTAAACCCCTGAATAGGAAAAGTGGTAAAATGACAATTATTTATGATGAGGAAGATATTCATAACCTGACTGAAAATTACAAATTTACTATAATAGGCAAATTTCAGCTAGGTCATCCCAAAATGGAAACCATAAGAAATTTTTTTGATGGCATCAAACTTAAAGGAGCTTGGAGAGTGGGCCTTATTGATGGTAGACACATTCTCATCCATTTAACTAGAGAAGATGATTATGCTAGAGTATTTTCTAAGCAAATCTTATAGATTGAGGGCAACACTATGAAAATCTTGAAGTGGTCCACTAATTTTGATCCAGGCAAGGAACTCCCTATAGTTCCTATTTGGTTCAAGCTCCCTGGGCTAAAGCTCCATTTTTTCAACCATAAAGTCTTGTTTAACATTGAACAAGCCTTGGGTAAACCTCTTAAATTGGATGTTCCAACTTTTAATTTATCAAGACCATCAGTGGATAGAATCTTGGTAGAAAGAGACCTTACTCTCTCAACTGTTGATGAAATATGGTTGGAAACTGAACATAATGGGTATTGACAGAGAATCATTGCTGAACAGAAGCCCTACTACTGTTTCCATTGTTGCATGTTTGGGCACACTGACAATAAGTGTTTTAAATTACATCCTCACCTAAGGACCCCTATTCATGGGGCCTCAAAAGATGTTGCTATGTCTGAGAAGGAAAGGGCTATATCTGATAAGAGTTCTGGTGAAACCATTTATGAGAGGAATGCTCATGGTCCTGATGAAACTATTTTGGCCACCAATGCTGTTGTGGCCATTGAGACTGAAATTGTAGACAATCATATAACCATGGCTTTTCCTAACCATTATTTGTTTGTTGTGACTGAAAATTTACCCAAGGAGGTTGTTGGCCCTTGAATAAGTCACCTTGAACCATCTGCAATACAGATCACAACCTGTGAAGATGTTGCCCTTGCAACCTCTGATCCAGAGCCTCTGAACTCTTAGTTGGAAGTTGGTGAGGTGGTTCAAAAGGATTTTCCAGTGGACTCCACTTTAGTTGAGGTACTACAGACTGCATTGGATGATGATTAGCAAACCCAAAAATAAGAAAAAAGAAAAAGGCCAACCAGGAGTTAAACAATGTGAAGGGAGGAACTTATTTACTCAGAGANTTATAAATGCCTGCAGCAATTTCAGAACTATTCTAGGATGGAGTTATTCCTTGCAAACATTAGGTCTCAAATTACACTGGCTTCTCTATTGTTAGGGACCCCTTAAANTAAATGCCTGCAGCAATTTCAGAACTATTCTGGGATGGAGTTATTCCTTGCAAACATTAGGTCTCAAATTACACTGGCTTCTCTATTGTTAGGGACCCCTTAAAATATTTGGGGGTCCAACTCACTTGGGGGAGGTTTAAAATGACCCAATTTGATGAGGTTTTTCATAAAATCCAAAAAACCTTATCCAGCTGGTCAAATTATTTCTTGCCAAATGGGGGTAGAGTCACTCCTCTCAGAAGCATCCTAACTACCTTCCCCTCATATATTCTTCAAACCAACTACCTGAGGAAAAGCATTCAAATTTAGTTGAAGAGAGTCTTTAACAGATTCTTATGGGCAGGTCAAAGACAACAGCTCCACTGGGCTTCTTGGTAGAAGGCAGCTAAACCAACAAAAGAAGGTGGGATGGGGTTCAAGGGACTCCATCAAATCACACAGATTAATTTCTGTAAGATGTGGATTAATTTCAGAACCCAAACTTCCCTGTGGGCTAAGTTCATGTATGGGAAATATTGCAAGGGCCAGTATCCATTCCTCATTTCCAAAATGTTGGGGCACTCCAGAATTTGGACTAACATGCTTAAAATGAGACACCTTGCTGAAGATATGTACATATGGGATTTGGGGAATGGTAAAGTGAGCTTTTGGCTTGACCATTGGTGTCCTAAGGACTGTCTAGGGCCTCCCCCTTCTGACTTCAACTCTCAACTCTCAGTTAGTGATCTTTTGGAAGGGGACTCCTGGTCAGTTACTAAGCTCCAATCCATTCTACAAGAGCCTCACCTATCTCAAGTCACTAAGGTTGTTTTTGATAAGGGCAGGAGAGACAGGATTATCTGGCATAGCCATGCTAACCCAAAGCTTGACAAAAGCCATCTATGCCAAACTTTGTTGNTAGTTCAAGAGAGTCTTTAACAGATTTTTATGGGCAGGTCAAAGACAACAACTCCACTGGGCTTCTTGGCAGAAGGCAGCTAAACCAACAAAAGCAGGTGGGATGGGGTTCAAAGGACTCCATCAAATCACACAGATTAATTTCTGTAAGATATGGATTAATTTCAAAACCCAAACTTCCCTGTGGGCTAAGTTCATGTATGGAAAATATTGCAAGGGCCAGTATCCATTCCTCATTTCCAAAATGTTGGGGCACTCCAGAATTTGGACTAACATGCTTAAAATGAGACACCTTGCTGAAGATATGTACATATGGGATTTTGGGAATGGTAAAGTGAGCTTTTGGCTTGACCATTGGTGTCCTCAGGACTGGCTAGGGCCTCCCCTTTCTGACTTCAACTCTCAACTCTCAGTTAGTGATCTTTTGGAAGGGGACTCCTGGTCAGTTACTAAGCTCCAATCCATTCTACAAGAGCCCCACCTATCTCAAGTCACTAAGGTTTCTTTTGATAAGGGCAGAAGAGACAGGATTATCTGGCATAGCCATGCTAACCCAAAGCTTGACAAAAGCCATCTATGCCAAACTTTGTTGTTGGGATCATGTCCCTTGGGGTGAAGCCATTTGGAACAAATATCTATCCCCCTCCATATCCTTCTTTTGCTGGAGATTCTTCAACAACCTTTTGCCAACTGATGATATTCTTAAATTGAAGGGATTAAGAAGGCCTTATAGTTGTTATCCCTATCTGAGATCTAAAGAGGACAATGATCATTTGTTTTTTAAATGTGAATTTGCTCAAGAGATATGGAAAGAACTCCTTACTAAAATTGAAGTTAAGAGCTCAAACAAGGACTGGTCAAGTCTCAAAGATGGATGACACAGCTGGAAAATTAAAAAAGGTGAGTCTATTCCTTTTATTGTGGCCTGGTTCTTGTGGATGTCCAGGAACAGCAGAAAACATGAAGACATGAATATTCAACACAATAAGGTTACTACAAACTGTGTTTCCTATTTAAACAAGATGATCCATCTGAAAAACTTCCCTAACATCAGCTTACCTCAAACCACTGTAACCAAAAGACAAAACAAGATTAAGAAAGTCATTTGGCAACCTTCTGATCTTCAAACCATAAAGATTAACACTGATGGTAGCTTTTCTGAATGGGGTGCAGGGGTGGGAGGGGTTTTCACAGATTCCTCCAGCAAATGTTTGTTATTCTTTCATGCTCCTACTGAGGCCCATGATGCTTTAGAAGCTGAGCTTATTGCTATTTACTTAGCCCTTACCTTTCCACATAAAGCTGCATGTCATAATTTGCGGATTGAGATGGACTCTTTTCAATTGATTACCTTCCTCACCATAGAGCAGTTGTCCTCTTGGCACCATATGCAATGGAAACAGAAAATTTGCAACCTATACAAGATGTTCAAATTTTATATGTCCTTTATATATAGAGAAGGGAACCAACCTACTAATTGGCTTGCTAGACATGGTATCTATGCTAACTCCATCTCAGTGGCAACAAGGCCTCCCACCCCTCTTGCTCTCCTTCTTCATGGTGATAAGTTGGACACTCCTTATCTCAGATTCAAGGCTAATTATCTCAAAGAACTTTAGTCTATTAGAGTTTCTTCTCTTTTTTTTTTCTCTTTATTAAGTTTTCTTGCACTCATGTATTAATTTTGTGGATTGGTCTCCCTCCTTTATTTTGTAAGGGGACTTCTCCAGTGGTATATTTTGTAATGTTTTTAGAGATCAACATGTATGGAGTCAAATAATGCTCCTTCCACAAATACAAATAAATAAATATATGTATATATATATATATATATATATATATGAGAAAAAGAGCTATCTATGGATCCTTACATGTTAATATGAAAACTGGATTATAAAATGAGTGAAAAGTAAACTTAAACCACTCCCTTCCCATCTATCCAAGTTAGATCATATATTAATGTTTACAAAAGTTGTAGGAAGTATATATAGTTAACTCCATATCTAACCCAGTGTGTATATATATAATCAATCCCTACATATAAGATAAGTAATGGATAAACTGTCCCCATGAAGAAGGATAGCTAAATGAGAAGAAGGTATAGTCCCTAAAACAATCTCTTTAGTATCTGTCCCGCTTACTGCCAAACTATGTGTTGGAATGTTACCTTCCCTTAGGATATGCTAGAAATTAACTTCAATATTGATCAACATACTCTTAATCTTATTAGTCCACCTAGCAACATTCCATGGGGCAGCTTCTTTTTATTTCAGTATCCTGATACAACTGATGGAATCAGACTCTACCACCAATTTTATAATGTTGCATTGATTGGAAAGGTAGAGAGCCCAATAAATAGCTATCATCTCAGTTTCAAGTGCATCATTAGCCCAAGTTGGAGAGGAAAAGTACAAAATGCACTTTCCTAGAGAGTTCCTAATGATTTCTCCCACACCAGCAGCCTCCTTATAGAAGCTCCCATCTGTATTGGCCTTTAGCCACCCTATAGGAGGGGGGTCCAGAAGACCAAAGTTGGCCTGGACACTTTCAGATTTTTCCCATTGGGCACCCAATTCTGGAAGATATTGGGAAATTTCTGAAATTTTATAATCTTTTGCAAATATGAAGTACAATTCAAAACCACAGCCATTCCCTTAGGTTTGATGTTATCATACTTTACTTCGTTTCTGCACATCCTTATGAACCAGGCAACAACACAAGGAATGATTATTAAGTTTAGCATCCAACCATTCCATCCAACACACCAAAAAATATTGCCAGCTGACTTTCAGAGTATCAATGTTGAGCTGCTTTAACAGATCAGACCATACTCTTTGGGAGAAACTACAAGAAAAGAACAAATGATTCAGACTTTCTTTAGCTTTATTGCATAGATAACAACATGACGGTCCCCTAAGCCCTTTCATCTTTAAAATTTCATCAATATGTAGTAATGATTTCCATAGACTCCAGCAGAAAAAAGACATGGAAGGTGTTAAACACTTTCCCCAAATCATTTTCCCCCAATTGACAGGTTGCCATTTATATAATTGTTGAAAAATATAAGTAGACATTTTTTGTGAGGAAGCCTATCAAGTAATTATTCTATCTTTCTGTATAGCATTGACTTTTATTTTCTTAACCCAATATATTTGCTCTTCAGTTAGGATGGTAGCCAACAAATTGCAATTCCATTGATTATCAGTCCGAAATTCCTTTACCTTTGTCACTGAGTTTGGATTGGAGGTGTGTAGTCTCTCCCCATTTCAAACCCAATTATCAAGCCAGAAATTTACTTGTCCTTCTCTAAGCTCATAAATAAATAGATCCTCAGCTTTATGTCTGACCTCCAAAAGTTTAGTCCACGGCCTGGAATCACCCACTTTCTTCTTAGCCAGGATAGGATGTACTATCCTGCAGTACTTCCCCTTCATAAGAATTGCCTAGAAACTATCTTGTGCTCTAAACTTTATCCATAGTTTACAAAGATTGATGTCACTGAGCTGCTGAAAATCTTTAAAGCCTAAACCTCTTGCATGTAAAGGCTTACACAGTTTTTGCCATGCTAACCAATGGAATTGTTTCTTCTGTCCAGCCCACAAAAATTTGTTAAAAATTCTTCCTAGCATTTTTTGAGTTCCTTTCTTCATGATAAGCATTTGAAGAGCATATGAAGGGATGGAAGTTAAGATGCTTTTAAGGAGGGTGATCCTACCTCCATTAGAGAGAAAGTAATTAGTCCAACATTGTAGCTATTTTTGAATTTGATCAATAACACCATTGAATTGAATTTGCTTGGTTCTCCCTTTGATTAATTGGACACCAAGATAGTTGATTCGTAGAGAAGCCTCTGAACCCAGTGTTCTGTGCAATCCATTGCTTAATCTGTGGAAGAGTGTTTGAGCTAGTAGAAATTTGACATTTTTGTTTGTTAAGATGCATACTAGATGTTTTTTGGAAGTGCATAAGTCCTTGATAAAGAGCCTTCACAACAGTTTTGGTAGCCTTGGAGAAAATGATAATATCATCTGCACAGGACAAATGTCTCACACCAATGTTGGATCTATGCTAGTAGGCTAAATGAGGAGATGAGGCAAACATTTGATTTAGAAGCCTAGAAAGATAATCCATAGCAAGAATAAAGATAGTTGGTGACAAAGGATCTCCTTGTTTAATTCTCCTAGAGGTAGTGAAGAAACCTTGGCTTTTTCCATTAACTAAGATAGAGTGGTTCTTACAACAAAGCCATCTTCTTATCAGATTGATAAAGGCCCCAAAAAAGCCCCTAGCATTTAAGGTATCCAAGATAAAATTCCAATTAATTGTAGCATATGCCTTCTGAATATCTAATTTCAAAATGAGATTTTTGCCTCTACATTTTCTATCAAAGTCCAGCAACAGCTCCTATGCCAAAAGAATGTTATCAGAGATTTGTCTTCCTTGCAGAAATGCCACCTGATTATTGCTGACAAGCTGCTGGAGGTGAGGTTGAAGCCTGTTGCTAATTATCTTGTTGATTACTTTATAAATGTCATTTGTTAGACTGATAGGTCTAAAGTCTGCTCACCCAACCCTGTTGGAGTTTTTGGAAATCAAAGTTATAGTGGAAGCTNGTTGAAATAATTCATCTTGTTGAGGTCAGGGGGGCACCTCCCAACTTTTCTGAAGGTACTGAAATACAATTAAAGTCACCACCAACCAGCCAAAAAGAGTTACAAGAGCTACTAATAGCTTTAAGACTCTCCCAAAGCTCTTTTCTAGCACTAGGAGAGCACCCAGCATAAACAAAAGTAGCCAGAACAGTCTGACTCCCAACTTGAAGCTTGATATGGAGGAATTGTTGGTGATCCCACAGTATACTGCAAGACACCTCCTTCCTATGTAACACCCAAATCTTGTTATTCAAATTAGAGATATAAAGAAAACCAGGGAATTTATTTATAATTCTCTAGGAATTTTTAGAGACCATAGACTATAGAATAGCCATCAACCAAAATTTATACATCCTATTCAAGGCCATCAGTCTGTTAAGGGATTTAGGATGTGCCAATCCCCTAACATTTCAGCACAGAAAGATTATCATCCAATAGATACTGATTTTCCCCTCCTTCTGGCTTTAGCTATATCCTCTAGGGCTTCTTTATGAGATTTTCTATCCCTGAGAATGTAACTTCCCCCCTTTTCAGTATTTAAAACTTAAAAACCCTTTTCTTTTTCTTAGTTTTCTGGACAATCCATTCATCCTCCAGGGCTGTCTGTAACCCCTTAATTAAGGTTGTGTCAATCTGTTGTTCCCCCAGGGCAGCCTCAGCCCCTAATTCCTGATTAGTATCCCCCTCAATAGTATTCCAATCAGTGTTTAGTACTTCATTGATTGTCTGGTTGTAACCTGAAAAGTCAGCTTCTGAAATAGCATAAGCCTTGGCATTTACATCCTGCTGGTCCAACTGGTCATTTTTCTCAACTTGGGAAGGGATGATGCCCTGATGGCCATCATCCTCATTGCCCTTGGTTATCACCTGATTCAAANACCAAGTTGCTTTGATCATTGAAATAATTCATCTTGTTGAGGTCAGGGGGCACCTCCCAACTTTTCTGAAGGTACTGAAATACAATTAAAGTCACCACCAACCAGCCAAAAAGAGTTACAAGAGCTACTAATAGCTTTAAGTCTCTCCCAAAGCTCCTTTCTAGCACTAGGAGAGCACCCATCATAAATAAAAGTAGCCAGAACAGTCTGACTCCCAACTTGAAGCTTGATATGGAGGAATTGTTTGTGATCCCACAGTATACTGCAAGACACCTCCTTCCTATGTAACACCCAAATCTTGTTATTCAAATTAGAGATATAATGAAAACCAGAGAATTTATTTATAATTCTCTGGGAATTTTTAGAGACCATAGGCTCCAAAATAGCCATCAACCAAAATTTAAACGTCCTATTCAAGGCCATCAGTCTGTTAAGGGATTTAGGATGTGCCAATCCCCTAACATTCCAGCACAGAAAGTTTATCATCCAATAGATACTGATTTTCCCCTCCTTCTGGCTTTAGCCATATCCTCTAGGGCTTCTTTATGAGATTTTCTATCCCTGAGAATGTAACTTCCCCACTTTTCAGTATTTAAAACTTGAAAACCCTTTTTCTTTTCCTTAGCTTTTTGGACAACCCATTCATCCTCCAGGGCTGTCTGTAACCCCTTAATTAAGGTTGTGTCAATTTGTTGTTCCCCCAGGGCAGCTTCAGCCCCTAATTCCTGATTAGTATCCCCCTCAATAGTATTCCAATCAGTGTTTAGTACTTCATTGATTGTCTGGTTTTAACCTGAAAAGTGAGCTTCTGAAATAACATAAGCCTTGACATTTACATCCTGCTGGTCCAACTGGTCATCATTCTCAACTTGGGAAGGGATGATGCCCTGATGGCCATCATCCTCATTGCCCTTGGTTATCACCTGATTCAAAGGTTTAGCATAATCCTCTTTTCTCAAAAGCCCAACATCAACAGATAAATAATCTGCCTCCTTAGAAGTCCCCCCAGCAGTTCTTCTAATATGGGGATGGCTTTTGTAACATTTGTTATCAGTGTGCCCAAACATGCTGCAATGGAAACAGTAGTATGGCTTCTGTTCAGCTACTATCCTTTGCCAATAGCCATTATGCTCAGTCCCCAACCAAATTTCCTC
>JXCR01105597.1:164502-188165 GCA_002079205.1 Phalaenopsis hybrid cultivar
CATTAATTGGGGTTTTAAATCAATGGGTTTTGATCTTCCAAATTCAAACCCTCAAGCACAATATCTTCTTATTTAATTGCTCTTCCAAATTTAAACAATTTTAGAAATTACAAATTTAACCTTACTGAGACCAAAGTGAGATTGGTTGCTACCGTTTATCTCTTTTATATTTCAATCATCAAGACATGTCAATTAACNCAAAAATCATAAGTAATTTTAAAATCATTAATTGGGGTTTTAAATCAGTGGGTTTTGATCTTCCAAATTCAAACCCTCAAGCACAATATCTTCTTATTTAATTGCTCTTCCAAATTTAAANAAAAAATCATAAGTAATTTTAAAACCATTAATTGGGGTTTTAAATCAATGGGTTTTGATCTTCCAAATTCAAACCCTCAAGCACAATATCTTCTTATTTAATTGCTCTTCCAAATTTAAACAATCCTAGAAATTACAAATTTATCCTTAATGAGACCAAAGTGAGATTGGTTGCTACCGTTTATCTCTTTTATATTTCAATCATCAAGACATGTCAATTAACATTATTTATTATCAATTTAACCTTTGGTTAGACCTAAATATTAATTAAGACTTAAATTCCAAAATTACCATTTTGCCTATAGGGCCTTAACACCCCATAATTCATTAAATTAAACCCAAATGACTTTAAAATTTTTATGTTACCCCATTAATGGGTTAATTAAAATATTAGAGGAGGAAATGTAATTTTTCTGAATTTTTTTAATTTTATATTTATTTAAATGCAAAAAAATAGGGATTTTTAATGAAAATTCAATAACTCAGTAGAAACAAAATCTATGTCCTTACAAAAATTACTGGAGGTTCACCTAGGTTAGAGGGCCACTTGGACCAAATTTCATGATTTTTAGAGATTTAATTTAATTATTAGATTATTTGTTTATTTTTAGTATTAATTAAATATAAAATATTTTTTAAGTGAAAAATTAAATTTTATATTATTCTTAAATTTCTTTGAGTCCAGGGAACCTAGAGACAAATTTCATATTTTTGTGGTTTATAGTTTATTTATTAGAATTATTTTAGTGGAAAATTAATGAAAATTCTTTTTAAGCCTTAAAAAAATTAATACTTTGACGTATAAAATTAGGAGAATTATTTTAATTGGTCTCAAATGGTCAGGAAGCCAAAAGTGACATTTTAGTGTGTTTTCACAATTTTGTAATTTTTATGATTTATAATTAATTTTTATTTATTTAAATAATTAAAAAAGTTAAAAAAAATGAAGTATTACTTTTAATTCCACTTTTATTTTACTTAGGTTCATCTAGCTATAAAGAGCTCCTAAAACCAATTTGGTGATTTTTAAAGTTGTATTTTAATTATTATAATTATTTTTATGCCAAAAATGCAATTTCACTTAANTTTTAAAAAAAATGAAGTATTACTTTTAATTCCACTTTTATTTTACTTAGGTTCCTCTAGTTATAAGGAGCTCCTAAAACAAATTTGGTGATTTTTAAAGTTGTATTTTAATTATTATAATTATTTTTATGCCAAAAATGCAATTTCACTTAATTAATCCATTTTAATGGTCAAATTAATTCCAATTGACTTGAAATTTTTGTGGGAAGCTCCTCTAATATTAAATTACAGAGAAGAATAATTTTTGTGCCATTTAGTTTTATGTTTTGTCCAAATTAATTATATTTCATTTTTAGGGGTTGATGACAATTAGGGTTATTTTTAAGAGGTTAAACCAAGTTTGTATTTTTCCTAGGGTCCTCTGATCACAATGAACCTACAAAAACAAGTTTTTTTATTTTTATAATTAATATTATAATTTTTATAATTATTTTACCAAAACAGACATGACATGCTCTATGCCTAGGACCTCCCTTGACCTTAGAAAATTTAAGGAAGATCCCTCATGACAGAGAAACCAAAAACCCTAATCTAAGTCNGAAAACAAGTTTTGTATTTTTATAATTAATATTATAATTTTTATAATTATTTTACCAAAACAGACACGACATGCTCTATGCCTAAGACCTCCCTTGACCTTAGAAAATTTAAGGAAGATCCCTCATGACAGAGAAACCAAAAACCCTAATCTAAGTCATGGTGAAATGTCCATGCAAATGGAGAATCTAATGAAGGAATACACTATTTAATTAATTTAAAATCATACATGCATCAAACAGATATGAAACCATTTCCACAATATTCTTCTCTATTCACTGGGCATGAGGGTATTTTTATTTTATTTTTATCATTTTTTATACACCAAGATATAAATTCTAGAAGTTCTAATCAATTAAATAAATAAGAAAATCCTAATTTTTCTATTTAAACCATGCGGCGCCACCTCAACCTAGGGCAGCTCCTAACTACCATGCGGCGTTCTGATATTTGACATCGTCAGACACCTCAGCGCCCTGTCAGCTCGCGGTTCTTGTGCCATGCACTCGTTGGATGCGACCTCAGTAGTCTAAATGATACACGCACGATCGGACAACATCCAGTCATCATCTTCAACTGGTTCAACCTGAGCACTGTCCAACTTCTAACCTTATTATCTCACTCAATACTCAACCAAATCCCTTCGAGTTTGTTCCTATAGATGTGTCTAGACTAGGAGAACACATCCATACGGTTAATCAAGTCTTAAATTAAGTATATGAGCATTGATAATTAAAATAGGCTTGATTTGAGGAGAAATTTCAATACCTATGTACAAGAGATGTGGCTTCGGTTGGGTGCTTCCAAAAGATTGAGTTGAGTCTAAAGAGCTCCTAGATGAAGCCATGAGTTGTGGTGAATTACCTAGGTATGAATTCAACCAAGGCCGATTTTGGGTGTTCATCAAAGCCTATGCTAGGGTGGTATGGTGATGGGGCTTTTATGGGGGATCTTCTTCTTTCTCTTAGGGGATGGTGTGGGTACAAGTAATTTAATTTTGGTGCACTGTGGAGTAGTGGGGAACTATGTCCTAGTTTGATCTTATTTTTTAGCTTGAAAATTGAGCTCAGGCAGTGGTTTTGAGTGGCTGGAAATAGAGGGCTTGCACTCAAGGAAGCTAGGAGAAGCTCTGGGAACATATTTCCAGGGTCTCCCTAAGGAATTTCAACAACTCCTCCCCTTAGCCGTGGAGGGTGATTTTAAATAGAGGGGCTTGGAGGCTACAATTGGGCTAACCAGTGGGTGGCTCTGGTTTCTTAGGTGGAGGGAAGAAAGGGGCCAAAATCTAATTGGAGTGAGCCAGTTTGGTTGGGTGTAATTTTAAGTTTAACTCCTTGTTCCTCNGCAATTGGGCTAACCAGTGGGTGGCTCTGGTTTCTTAGGTGGAGGGAACAAAGGGGCCAAAATCTAATTGGAGTGAGCCAGTTTGGTTGGGTGTAATTTTAAGTTTAACTCCTTGTTCCTCCTTGGTCATGGCGTTTTCTGGCAGCAATGGTGGCTGGCCGACCAGGGTTAGGTCACTTTGGTCAAGGGGATCAGGGCTTGGTTTTGGCAAAGTCAGTTGGGGTTCATCATGTTTAAAGGCCTTGGATTAAAGAGGAATGGGGACGAAACTAATTTCGGGTCAATTTAAATCAAAGCATGGATTTGGGTTGGGCTCACCCACCAAGGCTGGTTTGGGTTGAATAGGAGATCATTTGGCTCAGCTTCATTAGTGAGGAGAGGTCCCTATCTAAGGGATTTGGCTAAGCATGCATTAGAGTGTGTCATTAAAAGGGTTAAAATCTTCTTAAGGGAGCTTGAAAGTGGCTTCTCCTTTTGCCATTAATAGCTTGGTGAGGTGGCAAAGGTTCATATGGCTCAGCTATGGCTTGAGGATGGCTTCATGGCTTGTCCATGGCCTAGCCAATTTAGACTTATGGGTTATTTTTGTGGATTTTATAATGAGGATTGATTTGGAATGACTTGATCATGGATTTAAAACTTAGGGAGTGATTTTGGTTGAATGGATGATGAGGGGAAATTTATCATGTGGGCTTTTAGGTAAACTTTGAACTTTTGGAATTAAATGTGGTGGCTTGGGCTTTTGAAATTGAGGGTGAATTTAGGCTAAAATTTGGGTCAATTAAATGTTTAATTTTTTTGTAGGGAGATGTTATGAAGATTTTTGAAAGGATTTTAAGTGATTTTGAATTGAATTGGAAGACAAATTTGGTGGGATTTGGACATAAGGTTAGGCTAGAGCTTGTTTATGTCCCAATTAATGGTTCAATTTGGTTTGTGGTATTGTCATGAAGTGTTTTGAAAAGAAATTAGGTGGAGATTTTGGGGTTATGGCTTTCAATTTGTTGACATTTGGGGATATGACCAATTTCGGGTAAAATTAGCCTTTTTCATTTAGGTGAAATTGAGCTTGCAATTAGGTTAAATTAGGTTTTTATTTGGTTTAAATTGATATTACGGATGTTAAATTTTGATTTAGAATTGAAATTGGGCAAGATTGGGGCAACTTGTTTGACTTTGGGGCTAATTTGAGGAAATTGAGCCTTTTAGGGCAAATTAGGGTTTTTGGTCATAATGGGTCCATTTGGTCAAATTGTGTCAGTGTGATGGTTCAACAATGAAATTGATAATATTTGGGATGAATTTGGAATTTTTGGTAATTTTTGGAATTTTTGGTAATTTTTTAAATTTTTGAAAATTTTGGGTCATGAGGGGCATTTTGGTAATTTTTGGCAATTTCGGGGTACTTTGACAATTTGGTGATTTTGATCAATTTGGGAAGTGGGAAATGGTTTGAAATGAATTTTGGAAAAATTTGAGTGGTTTGGATAATTTTGGAAAAAATTAGGGTTATAGGTGTATTTTGAAAGTTTGATGGGAGTTTGGGCTGGTATGAGCAAGTAAGCCATGAAGCCATTTCAAATTAATAGGANCTCATGCCGATCTTGAAAGATTTGATAAGGATGCCTTACTCCATTTAAGGTGGTCTACTGCCTTTCTCCAAAGATTTGGGTAGAAAATCAGATGCCTTACTCCACTTAAAGTGGTCTCATACTGATTTCAAAAGATGAGAATAGGATGCCTTACTCCATTTAAGGTGGTTTCATACCTATCTCTAAATATTTGAGTAGAGAATCAGATGCCTTACTCCACTTAAGGTGGTCTTAGACCAATCTTGAAAGATGAGAATAAAATTCCTTACTCCATTTAAGGTGGTCTCATACCTATCTCCAAAGATTTGGGTAATGAATAAGATTCCTTACTCCACTGAATGTGGTCTCATACCGATCTCTAAAGATGAGAATAGGATGACTTACTCCATTTAAGGTGGTCTCATACCTATCTCCAAAATTTGGGTAGAGAATTGGATGCCTTATTCCACTTAAGGTGTTCTTAAACCGATCTTGAAAAGATGAGAACAGAATGCCTTACTCCATTTAAGGTGATCTCATACTTGTCTCCAAAGATTTGGGTAGAGAATCAAATGCCTTACTCCACTTAAGGTGGTCTCATACCGATCTTGAAAGATGGGAATATGATGCCTTGCTCCGTTTAAGAAGGTCTCATACCTATCTCCAATATTTAAGTAAAGAATCAGATGTCTTACTCCAATTAAGGTCGTCTCATACCAATCTTGAAAGAAGAGAATAGGATTCCTTACTCCATTTAATGTGGTCTCATACCTATCTCTAAAGATTTGGGTAGAGAATTGAATGCCTTACTCCACTTAAGTTGGTATCATGCCGATCTTGAAAGATTAGAATAGGATGCCCTACTCCATTTAAGGTGGTCTCATACCATTCTCCAAAGATTTGAGTAGAGAATCAGATGCCTTACTCTACTTAAGGTGGTCTCATACTGATCTCAAAAGATGAGAATAGAATGGCTTACTCCATTTAAGGTGGTCTCATACTTATCTCAAAGATTGAGAATAGGATGTCTTACTCCATTTAAGTCTGTCTTAAACCTATCTCAAAGATTTATGTCACAGTAGGAAGGAAGGCTCAATGCTTCATATCCGACCTAAGGGGTGACGGAAAGACCAGATTTAGATGGAAAGCTCGAAGACTCACATCCAACTCAAGAGTTGATCAGAGATTTATCACTATTTTAGGAAGGAAGGCACTGGGGCTCACATCCAACACAAGAGGTGGTGGGAAAATATATCGTTCATGCTAGGAAGGAAAGCTCTGGGACTCACATCTAACCCAAGTGGTGGTAAGGAAAATATCTGCTACGTTGGGGAGGAAAGCGCTAAGACTCACATCCAACCCAAGGGGTAGCGAGAGAATATATCTGTCATGCTAGGAAGGAAATCTCTGGGACTCACATCCAACCCAAGTGGTGACGAGGAAATATTTGCTACATTGGGGGGGGAAGCGTTGGGACTCACATCTAACCCAAGGGGTAGTGGAAACATTAGAATCTTGGTACTTACTCTGAGAACAACATGAAAATAGTGTAGAGAATTTATGGTGTTGAGCTCATAGATATGTGACATGTGAAGGTTGACATTGGTTAGGAAAATTTGTAAGATTTTGTGTAGAGTGTAAAACTCTGTGGGGCTGTGAGGAAATTAGTGTGGACAAGGACAATCATGTTGTGCAAGCAAAGAGTAAGAAACCTCAAACTCAAGAAAAACATACTCAACAAAACTTATCATTTTCTTTTCTTGTTGTCATTATCACATTTAATTATCAAATTACATTTTCAAAATTTAATTTTCATTGACTGATTTTCAAAAACAAGTTTAAATTTTAACATTAGACTTTTTGTTATATTGTTCTTCATTCATTATAATTCAAAACCAACGTATTGTTCCACGGCTCTTTATCAATCGCACAAAAGGGCAATATGATAAACATGTTGAACTATAAAAGAAATTTCATTAATATGCTTCAAACAGGTGTTATAGATTGAATATAGGCTGAAACATCAAAAGAAATAGCAAGTTGAATACATCTAAAACATCATATGCTGAATACATATCATATATCAAACACATTTGATGCATTTCATTACATATCTGTTACATCATTACACGGTACAAAAGTGTCCATTGACTTTTTCTCTGTCCTCTGTGGTGTGAGCTCCTGATCAAGTTGACGTATTAAGCCACGCTCCATGACAAGAATTCTTTTTACTTGTACTTAGAGGTGCAGCCATCTCATAGCTCATATGGGCATAGCTCCTCCAACTTTGGGTCCTGTTGGAACCCATATAGTACTTTACTGTCATTCATTCTTCTGAATGTCACAGACACTCTGCGCTGTTGTACCCCCGGAAAGCAATGCTTGGTTGTCTGCTCCATTTACCTTAAGAATTAGTATTAAACCCATCGGTAGTGGAATCTCAACAGCTCCTCTGAACTCCCCAAGGCAAACAACATCGATCTCTTTCCCAAACGATATATTGCTCTTGCTCATGAAAGACACTGTGCAAAAGAGCCTTACAAAATCATGGTGGTCTATATCTGAGTGAATACAACTCCTTCATCATAAATATTGATTATACAACTATTTGGAATGCAGTCCACTGGTAGTATACTCCATCTGACCATCCTTTTGATCATTCTTTTTATCTCAGAAGTTAGAGGATCCACCTCGTCATATATGAGGATACTTGGGGGTTTCCCCTTCCTGTTTTCGACAAAGTTATAGCAGTAACCACACTTGATAGTAATCATGCCTTTCCCATGCATCCATTTCCACGACTCTGAGTAAATTTTCTTAATTAACAAACCATCTCAACCTCTGTCTCTTAGGTCAAATACACAGTCAAGAATTCTTCTTTCATCATTTTTAGAGAAGTCCCCCTGTATACAGCTCCAGGACTTCCAGAATGTTGACAAACTTTACTTGGATTTCCTCATAGAATTCCAATTCTCGCTTCTTAACTCTGTTCATTCTTTCCAGATCTGCCGTAGGAATAATTTAAGATCTTTGAGGTAGCTCCCTCATCTCAACATATGTAAGATACCATGTCTTACTTAGATTTGTTGATAATGGAATATACAACTCAGTGTTTGGGTAAGTTGTCTCCTGGCATCCTGTGTCAGTAGCTGTGAACTCCTTAAAAAAACTTTAGTGATCTAAATGGAGAACTTTTCATGTTGTACATTCCATGAATGCTCCTCATATTGATTCTTGTACGAGAACCTCAAAGTTGCACATCGAGAAACCCTTGTAAAGTGCATCTGAAATTGTTGGTAGCATTTGCTCTGCAGCAGACTCATACTCGTTCTCCATAGCAATCGGACTAGAAGAAGTCTGTCTCATGCAAGGATCATAAATTTTCCCCTCAGGAATCAGGGTGAGTATATTTTCTTCCTCTTTCATGCATCTCATTTCCTAATGTAGAAAAGCTATGTGCTTGCAACCATTAGCGTTACGACACTGTGTTCTTCTTAGTGGTGTATCCCACATTCTTTCCTCATTAGCAATGACTAGATCCCCTATTGACGCAGTTATCATGGACAACAAACGACTAGTCCCTCCCATCAGATGTTTTTTTTGTGTTAACACTTTCTTCCTTTTTAGTGAGGAGTATTCTTTAGTACTGATCCTCAGTAGTGAAGGTAATCCTTCCTTCTCTTGGCGACTGACTATGTCAATCAGAGGACCCTCATAGTTCACGTTGACCGGACCATAGTCTAAGTCAAAGTCTAGGATGCCTCTCTGTGCTTCCCTTTCTCTCTTCAGTGCAAGATTCAAACCGTCTCTAAGAGAAAAAATTAGCTTTAGTTATGAAATTTTTCTGTAGAAGACAGAAAAACATCAGTGCGCTGAAATTCAGCATGAACAAGAGCAAAAATGAAGCATTCATTAAACAAAAATTTTTATTTGTGCAGGTGCAAATTTTTTATTTATTTTCTATTTAATTTAATGGAATTTCAAAATTAGAGACCAAAGGAGGAAATTAAGGTGAACAAATTCCAAAATTTTCATTTTATTGAGGTTAATTTTATTACAAAAGTTTAGACCCATTCACAGACANAGAGAACTGAATGCCTTACTCCACTTAAGTTGGTATCATGTCGATCTTGAAAGATTAGAATAGGATGCCTTACTCCATTTAAGGTGGTCTCATACCATTCTCCAAAGATTTGGGTAGAGAATCGGATGCCTTACTCTACTTAAGGTGGTCTCATACTGATCTCAAAAGATGACAATAGAATGCCTTACTCCATTTAAGGTGGTCTCATACTTATCTCAAAGATTGAGAATAGGATGTCTTACTCCATTTAAGTCTGTCTTAAACCTATCTCAAAGATTTATGTCACAGTAGGAAGGAAGGCTCAATGCTTCATATCCGACCTAAGGGGTGACGGAAAGACCAGATTTTGATGGAAAGCTCGAAGACTCACATCCAACTCAAGAGCTGATCAGAGATTTATCACTATTTTAGGAAGGAAGACACTGGGGCTCACATCCAACACAAGAGGTAGTGGGAAAATATATCGTTCACGCTAGGAAGGAAAGCTCTGGGACTCACATCTAACCCAAGTGGTGATAAGGAAAATATCTGTTACGTTGGGGAGGAAAGCGCTAGGACTCACATCCAACCCAAGGGGTAGCGAGAGAATATATCTGTCATGCTAGGAAGGAAATCTCTGGGACTCACATCCAACCCAAGTGGTGACGAGGAAATATTTGCTACATTGGGGGGGAAGCGTTGGGACTCACATCTAACCCAAGGGGTAGTGGAAACATTAGAATCTTGGTACTTACTCTGAGAACAACATGAAAATAGTGTAGAGAATTTATGGTGTTGAGCTCATAGATATGTGACATGTGAAGGTTGACATTGGTTAGGAAAATTTGTAAGATTTTGTGTAGAGTGTGAAACTCTGTGGGGCTGTGAGGAAATTGGTGTGGACAAGGACAATCATGTTGTGCAAGCAAAGAGTAAGAAACCTCAAACTCGAGAAAAACATACTCAACAAAACTTATCATTTTCTTTTCTTGTTGTCCTTATCACATTTAATTATCAAATTACATTTTCAAAATTTAATTTTCATTGACTGATTTTCAAAAACAAGTTTAAATTTTAACATTAGACTTTTTGTTATATTGTTCTTCATTCATTATAATTCAAAACCAATGTATTGTTCCACGACTCTTTATCAATCGCACAAAAGGGCAATCTGATAAACATGTTGAACTATAAAAGAAATTTCATTAATATGCTTCAAACAGGTGTTATAGACTGAATATAGGCTGAAACATCAAAAGAAATAGCAAGTTGAATACATCTAAAACATCATATGCTGAATACATATCATATATCAAACACATTTGATGCATTTCATATCATATCTGCTACATCATTACACGGTACAAAAGTGTCCAGTGACTTTTTCTCTGTCCTCTGTGGTGTGAGCTCCTGATCAAGTTGACCTATTAAGCCACGCTCCATGACAAGAATTCTTTTTACTTGTACTTAGAGGTGCAGCCATCTCATAGCTCGTATGGGCGTAGCTCCTCCAACTCTGGGTCCTATTGGAACCCATATAGTACTTTACTGTCATTCATTCTTCTGAATGTCACAGACACTCTGCGCTGTTGTACCCCCGGAAAGCAATGCTTGGTTGTCTGCTCCATTTACCTTAAGAATTAGTATTAAACCCATCGGTAGTGGAATCTCAACAGCTCCTCTGAACTCCCTAAGGCAAACAACATCGATCTCTTTCCCAAACAATATATTGCTCTTGCTCATGAAAGACACTGTGCAAAAGGGCCTTACAAAATCATGGTGGTCTATATCTGAGTGAATACAACTCCTTCATCATAAATATTGATTATACAACTATTTGGAATGCAGTCCACTGGTAGTATACTCCATCTGACCATCCTTTTGATCATTCTTTTTATCTCAGAAGTTAGAGGATCCACCTCGTCATATATGAGGATACTTGGGGGTTTCCCCTTCCTGTTTTCGACAAAGTTATAGCAGTAACCACACTTGATAGTAATCATGCCTTTCCCATGCATCCATTTCCACGACTCTGAGTAAATTTTCTTAATTAACAAACCATCTCAACCTCTGTCTCTTAGGTCAAATACACAGTCAAGAATTCTTCTTTCATCATTTTTAGAGAAGTCCCCCTGTATACAGCTCCAGGACTTCCAGAATGTTGACAAACTTTACTTGGATTTCCTCATAGAATTCCAATTCTCGCTTCTTAACTCTGTTCATTCTTTCCAGATCTGCCGTAGGAATAATTTAAGATCTTTGAGGTAGCTCCCTCATCTCAACATATGTAGGATACCATGTCTTACCTAGATTTGTTGATAATGGAATATACAACTCAGTGTTGGGTAAGTTGTCTCCTGGCATCCTGTGTCAGTAGCTGTGAACTCCTCAAAAAAACTTTAGTGATCTAAATGGAGAACTTTGCATGTTGTACATTCCATGAATGCTCCTCATATTGATTCTTGTACGAGAACCTCAAAGTTGAACATCGAGAAACCCTTGTAAAGTGCATCTGAAATTGCTGGTAGTATCTGCTCTGCAGCAGACTCAGACTCGTTCTCCATAGCAGTCGGACTAGAAGAAGTCTGTCTCATGCAAGGATCATAAATTTTCCCCTCAGGAATCAGGGTGAGTATATTTTCTTCCTCTTTCATGCATCTCATTTCCTAATGTAGAAAAGCTATGTGCTTGCAACCATTAGCGTTACGACACTGTGTTCTTCTTAGTGGTGTATCCCACACTCTTTCCTCATTAGCAATGACTAGATCCCCTATTGACGCAGTTATCATAGACGACAAACGACTAGTCCCTTCCATCAGATTTTTTTTGTGTTAACACTTTCTTCCTTTTTAGTGAGGAGTATTCTTTAGTACTGATCCTCAGTAGCGAAGGTAATCCTTCATTCTCTTGGCGACTGACTATGTCAATCAGGGGACCCTCATAGTTCACGTTGACCGGACCAAAGTCTAAGTCAAAGTCTAGGATGCCTCTCTGTGCTTCCCTTTCTCTCTTCAGCGCAAGATTCAAACCGTCTCTAAAAGCAAAAATCAGCTTTAGTTATGACATTTTTCTGCAGAAGACAGAAAAACATCAGTGCGCTGAAATTCAGCATGAACAAGAGCAAAAATGAAGCATTCATTAAACAAAAATTTTTATTTGTGCAGGTGCAAATTTTTTATTTAATTTCTATTTAATTTAATGAATTTCAAAATTAGAGACCAAAGGAGGAAATTAAAGTGAACAAATTCCAAAATTTTCATTTTATTGAGGTTAATTTTATTACAAAAGTTTAGACCCATTCACAGACACTTGGCCAAATAAATAGCCCCAAAGCAATCAAAATTTCAAAAGGTTGATTTCAAGCAATTATCATGTCGGGAAATAAATCTTTGAGTAGTGTCCATTAACTGATAACATGGGTCTTTTGCCTTGGAAATCCACCAGCTGGTAAGATACTCCCGAATAGACCTTTTCTATGACAAATGGTCCCACCCAAGCTGGGTCAAATTTTTTACCTTTCTTACGGTGTGAAAGAATAGGTATTTTAAGAATAAGAATGTGATCACTAACTTTGAATGCCCTAGGGCAGACCAATTTGTCCTGAGCTTACACCATCCTCACTTGGTAGAGCTCCNAGGTCAAATTTTTTACCTATCTTACGGTGTGAAAGAATAGGTATTTTAAGAGTAAGAATGAGGTCACTAACTTTGAATGCCCTAGGGCAGACCAATTTGTCCTGAGCTTACACCATCCTCACTTGGTAGAGCTCCAATGTTGTTGTGCTTCTAGTCATTTTCCCTTGAGACTTTCCAATTCTTCAAGTCTGAGTTTGCACTTTCTTTGATTATAATTTGTTTGGCAATAGCGACTCAAAGAGATGGTGTTTGAACCCCCAGTGGCAGTATGGCCTCATACCCTTACATAAGTGCATAGGTTGTACATTGAGTGGAGTTCTGAACTTTTTCTAGTAAGCCCAAAAAGCTTCTAATAGTTGATTATGCTAATCTCTTTTTCTTTGGTGCAATGTCTTCTTTAAGATTTACACAAGCATCTTATTGAAGGCCTCGACTAGTTCATTTGCCCTGAAATAGTAAATTATAGAATATCTCCAATCTATCCCTTGTCGTTTGATGAAGTTGTTGATCTTTGTGCTCTTGAAGGTTGTTCCATTATCAGAAATCACTTTGCACGGTAAACTGAAACGATAGACGACTTGACTTTTGAAAATTTGCAGAACATGTTGTGTTGTAACCTCTCGTAATGACACTACCTCTGGCAACTTGGAGAAGTAATTCATTGCTGCAAGAATAAACCTATGTCCCTTCGAGGATGGAGGGTCTATCAGACCTATTATGTCTGTGCCCCAACACTCGAACATCACGAGGCAACAGTTGGGTGTAGCACATTCGGAGGTTGGTGTAAGACCACCCCATGCAATTGACAAAGGTGACACCTTCTAGCTGTATCCATGCAATTGAATATCATTGCTAACCAATAATATCCAAGTCTCTTAATCTTCATTTTCACTTTTGGCCCTGACTAGTGAGCGCCACACAATCTGGCATGTACTTATTTGACAATATTTTGTGCTTCAGCTCTGCTTAGACATCGCAGCCACATCTGATAGAATGATCTTCTGTAGAGTACATCACGCACTATAGCATAAGACATAGCCCTTCTTGTGATGTGATATGCCTCAGACTTGTCATCCGACAGCTTTCCAGTTTGCGAATAGTCTATCAATGGCTTGCACCATACTTCGTTGATGTCAGCAACTGAAATCACGATTCCTTCTTTTAATTCATCCATATTTGACTTAATTTCTTCTTAAAATTTTGGTGGGGCATCACCTATCAACTAATCTTAAGAGTCATCCTCTACATCGAGGCAATCCTTTTCCAATCCGCTATTAACAACCATGCAAAATTTTGAGTCATGGACTGGTCCTACTGTACCAAATTTGAGACCTTCTTTCGAGTTAGGAGTTCAACTTTTAACATTCCCTAATTTTTCAAAAGGTTGTAGCTTATCCTTTGTCATTTTCTTTAGCACATATCCCTGTTGAATTAATTTTGATACACAAGGATTCACTAAACTAAATTCTAAACTTTCAAAGTAAACTTACGAAAACTAACAACATTTTTGTGATGGAAAGTTCAAATTTAAGAAAGCATCCTTCCCCTTGACAATGAGTATATGGATTGTGAAGAATCTAAAATTATTTAAAAATATATATATAATTTTTTTTGTGCTAAATAGGAGCAGTCCTACTCTTTACCCACTTCCGAGTGGAACATTGACTAATCAAGAGTTTGGTCCATAATTTCGTGGTTAGACTGGAAGGATATCGGCTGCCACTCTAGAGATCTCACTACTCCCTCACTTGAGGGCTAACAATATTGCATCTGTTTCTAATCTTCTAGACCAAATTGAGGATTTTAATTTGTCACCTTAAAATCTCCAATTCTACATCCAACAAAGTATATTTCTCTATTTATNTAAAAAGCTTCTAATAGTTGATTATGCTAATCTCTTTTTCTTTTGTCCAATGTCTTCTTTAAGATTTACATAAGCATCTTATTGAAGGCCTCGACTAGTTCGTTTGCCCTGAAATAGTGAATTATAGAATATCTCCAATCTATCCCTTGTCGTTTGATGAAGTTGTTGATCTTTGTGCTCTTGAAGGTTGTTCCATTATCAGAAATCACCTGCACAGTACACTGAAACGATAGATGACTTGACTTTTGAAAATTTGCAGAACATGCTGTGTTGTAACCTCTCGTAATGACACTACCTCTGGCAACTTGGAGAAGTAATTCATTGCTGCAAGAATAAACCTATGTCCCTTCGAGGATGGAGGGTCTATCAGACCTATTATGTCTGTGCCCCAACACTCGAACATCACGAGGCAACAGTTGGGTGTAGCACATTCGGAGGTTGGTGTAAGACCACCCCATGCAATTGACAAAAGTGACACCTTCTAGATGTATCCATGTAATTGAATATCATTGCTAACCAATAATATCCAAGTCTTTTAATCTTCATTTTCACTTTTGGCCCTGACTAGTGAGCGCCACACAATCTGGCATGTACTTATTTGACAATATTTTGTGCTTCAGCTCTGCTTAGACATCGCAGCCACATCTGATAGAATGATCTTCTGTAGAGTACATCAGGCACTAGAGCATAAGACATAGCCCTTCTCGTGATGTGATATGCCTCGGACTTGTCCTCCGACAGCTTTCCAGTTTGCGAATATTCTATCAATGGCTTGCACCATACTTCGTTGATGTCAGCAACTGAAATCACCATTCCTTCTTTTAATTCATCCATATTTGACTTAATTTCTTCTTAAAATTTTGGTGGGGCATCACCTATCAACTAATCTTAAGAGTCATCCTCTACATCGAGGCAATCCTTTTCCAATCCGCTATTAACAACCATGCAAAATTTTGAGTCATGGACTGGTCCTACTGTACCAAATTTGAGACCTTCTTTCGAGTTAGGAGTTCAACTTTTAACATTCCCTAATTTTTCAAAAGGTTGTAGCTTTATCCTTTATCATTTGTTTTAGCACATATCCCTGTTGAATTAATTTTGGTACACAAGGATTCACTAAACTAAATTCTAAACTTTCAAAGTAAACTTACGAAAACTAACAACATTTTTGTGATGAAAAGTTCAAATTTAAGAAAGCATCCTTCCCCTTGACAAAGAGTATATGGATTGTGAAGAATCTAAAATTATTTAAAAATATATATATATAATTTTTTTTGTGCTAAATAGGAGCAATCCTACTCTTTACCCTCTTCCGAGTGGAACATTGACTAATCAAGAGTTTGGTCCATAATTTCATGATTAGACTGGAATGATATCGGCTGCCACTCTAGAGATCTCACTACTCCCTCACCTGAGGGCTAACAATATTGCATCTGTTTCTAATCTTCTAGACCAAATTGGGGATTTTAATTTGTCACCTTAAAATCTCCAATTCTACATCCAACAAAGTATATTTCCCTATTTATTTGCACCNCAAGCCCTTGAGTTGTCTCTCTCTCTACCTCTTCTTTTTGCTCCTCTTCACATGCCACACTTATACACTCTAGAAGTCTTCTTCTTNAGTCTCTCTCTCTACCTCTTCTTTTTGCTCCTCTTCACATGCCACACTTATACACTCTAGAAGTCTTCTTCTTTTTTTTAGAGGCTACCTCCCTCCAAAAAGAATTCAAAATTCCCCCCAAAATTCTATCTAAAAGTCAACACTTTTAAATTCAAAAGACATGTCCGTTAATCCAAGAGGCATATCCCTTCATAAAAGAATCTTCCAAAGTGTCTAGATACATTGAATCACTCAAAGGGGTGTTTAAAACAAGTTTCCCTTTTGAAATTCACACAAAATATGCCTCGAACCGCTTTAATCGACAAAAAGTTATCTCTGGCACATTTTGATCCAAATCTAGTGCAAGTTTTCTGTCAAATGGCATGTCTGACGCCAATCTAGTGCATCTTGCGCTAGTTTGCTGAAGACCATGTTGTTATNACTTTTGAAATTCACACAAAATATGTCTCGAACCGCTTTAATCGACAAAAAGTCATCTCTGGCACATTTTGATCCAAATCTAGTGCAAGATTTCTGTCAAATGGCATGTCTGACGCCAATCTAGTGCATCTTGCGCTAGTTTGCTGAAGACCATGTTGTTATGGGTTTTACCGCATATGGCACCAATCTGGCGCATCCTCCATTAGAATCCTAAAATTCGTTATTTTGGCTCCAAATTTTGTCCTTTTTGCTACTTGTGCTCCAAATATCTAAAATTGATATACCTGCATTAAAAACATGAAAATACCCTTCTTTAAAGTGTAATGATGCGGGGGCAGATTTAGTGTGAATTTTGGAAATATTTTTCAATATTACAAATTTACACACGACACATATATAATAAATATGCAATATAATCCCAACAAAAATACTTTTTATGAAAATAATTTATCTTTTAAAACTCTTTTTAAATTGCAAAATCTTCTTTAAAATCAACGCAAGTATGAGTATCACTCAAGTAAAAAAATGCTCTAATGGAGTTCTAGATATCGATCCCATAGGGAAAAATCCTAAAAGTAAATTATGAAATCTATTTTATAATTTAAAAATACAAAAATAAAATTAAAGTAAACTGCANAAAATCTTCTTTAAAATCAACGCAAGTATGAGTATCACTCAAGTAAAAAAGTGCTCTAATGGAGTTCTAGATATCGATCCTATAGGGGAAATCCTAAAAGTAAATTATGAAATCTATTTTATAATTTAAAAATACAAAAATAAAATTAAAGTAAACTGCAAAGTTTTAAAATTAACTACTAAAGTGAATGCTAATTAAAATGCAGTTGTAAGAATATAGAAGTTAAACTAAACTAAATACTAAACTTTCAAAAGTAAAATTACAAAAATTAAATAAAGTTTTTATTGTGACAGAAAGTTCAAATCTAAGAAAGCATCCGACCCCTTTACAATGAGTATATTGATTACGAAGAAATTGAAATCATTTGAAAAAATATACATATATATATATAAATTATTTTATGCTAAATATGAGCAATCCTATTCTTTACCCTCTTCCAAGTGCTATAAAGAACAATGATTAATCCAGAGTTTGGTCATTAATTCTATTGTTAGGCTGGGAAGATACCGGCTACCACTCCATAGCTCCCACTACTCCCTCACCTGAGGGCTAACAATCTCACATTAGTTTCCAAAGAACTAGACCAAATTGAAGATTTTAATCAGTCACCTTAAAATCTCTAATTTTGCATCCAACAAAGTATATTTCTCTATTTGTTTGCACCCAATCCAATGGATGACATACTCTCTTATAAAATCAAATGAGATTCTCCCTATGTTGTAGAAATCATATCTCATTTAAGAACATATGTCTCTCAACAAGTTTTAACATTTCAATTGGCCAGATTGAAAAGTAAATGAAGATCGGAGTTCAAGTTATCACAAATTATTAACATTTAAAACTGTAGAAAATAAAATCTATTCTTCACAAAACAATATCTCAAAGTAGGGAGAAAGATAAAGAAGACTACTCAANGGGAGTTTAAGTTATCACAAATTATTAACATTTAAAATTGTAGAAAATAAAATCTATTCTTCACAAAACAATATCTCAAAGTAGGGAGAAAGATAAAGAAGACTACTCAAAATTCATGAGAAAGATACTACAAAACATGGATTTCATATATAAAAACAAGTTTACAAAACTAAAGAAATAAAAATACAACTTATTTCACAATCCTTCCAAAGAAAATCCCTAGAAGTTCTCTCTAAGCCTCTCTCTTTATAATCACTCCTAATTCTCTCTTAGAAGTGTAATGAAGAAGAAATCTCTCACCTTACCTCTCCTCTTACAACTTTAGAAGAAAATCTCCTCTTCTCTCTCTATCTTTCCCTCACGCCAACTTTCTCTCTCCATCACGCCACACACTTGACAAACGAGAAGTATTCTTCTTTTATTTTGGGCTGCCTTTTTTGGACAAGAATTCAAAACTCCCTCCAAAATTCAACTCTTTTGAATTCAAAACATGTGTCATTTGATCCAAGCAAAATNCAATCACTCCTAATTCTCTCTTAGAAGTGTAATGAAGAAGAAATCTCTCACCTTACCTCTCCTCTTACAACTTTAGAAGAAAATCTCCTCTTCTCTCTCTATCTTTCCCTCACGCCAACTTTCTCTCTCCATCACGCCAGACACTTGACAAACGAGAAGTCTTCTTCTTTTATTTTGGGCTGCCTTTTTTGGAAAAGAATTCAAAACTCCCTCCAAAATTCAACTCTTTTGAATTCAAAACATGTGTCATTTGATCCAAGCAAAATATCCCTTCATAAAAGAACCTTCCAAAGTGTCTAGATGCATTGAATTACTCCAAGTGGTTTGTAGAACAAGTTTCCTTTTAAAATTTGAGCAAAAATTCACCTCAAACCACCTTAATTTAAAAAATTCATCTCTGGCGCATAATGTGCCCATCTAGTGCATCATGCGCCAGTTCTCTGGATTTTGGCGCATCATGCGCCTATCTGGTGCATCATGCGCCAGAATCCCAAAATTCCCTGTTTTGNCATAGAACAAGTTTCCTTTTAAAATTTGAGCAAAAACTCACCTCTAACCACCTTAATTTGAAAAAGTCATCCCTGGCGCATAATGTGCCCATCTGGTGCATCATGCGCCAATTCTCTGGATTTTGGCGCATCATGCGCCTATCTGGTGCATCATGCGCCAGAATCCCAAAATTCCCTGTTTTGGCTCGAAATTTCGTCTTTGTCATTTTTGCTCCAAATGCCTAAAAATTATATACCTCCAACAAAAGCACAAAAATAACCTTCTTTAAAGTGCAATACCACAAAAAATAAGCATAAAATAAGAACTTAAAATAGTATATTATTTTAGTGTATCAAAATCCCCCAAATTTAAATGTTATTTATCCTCAAGTGACACTTTTATTTCCTAAAAGCATATGGCTTAAGATAGAGATTAACTTATAACTTCAATACTTTTGTTTAATAAATAAAATAACAAAATTTTAGACCTTTAATAACATAGATTCAAATTCTAAGTCTAGGAATATTTAGTAATCCAATTTAAGATTTATGAATCTCTATTCATTTCAAGAAGAATTGTAATTTGTCATATTAAGGTCATTTAGAACATTCATATGAAAAAGAACTNATCTAAGTCTAGGAATATTTAGTAATCTAATTTAAGATTTATGAAACTCTATTCATTTCAAGAAGAATTGTAATTTGTCATATTAAGGTCATTTAGAACATTCATATGAAAAAGAACTTTATGAGAACTTTACTAGGAATGCTACTAATACTCCAATTTAAGTTTAGAAAATATAATAAAGCTCCTTCCTTAAGTTGATTTAAGTGAATCCAATTTTGATTAGTCATCATCTCAAGCTTNCCAATTTAAGAAAATATAATAAAGCTCCTTCCTTAAGTTGATTTAAGTGAAGCCAATTTTGATTAGTCATCATCTCAAGCTTCTCCTCACTTTTATGTTTTTTTCTTTCATTTTCTTTTTCTTTCTCTTTTTTTTTTTTTCTTTTCTTTTCCTTTAGGATCTTTTCAATCCTTTTTTTTCTTTTTCTTTTTCTTTTTCTAGTGAGGATTACTCTATCTAGATAGCCTTTAATAATTTTGAACTTCACTATTCTCTTCTTAAAGTCAAAACTCTATACCTTTCATCAATTTATAATTTCATATTAGCTTATGATTTTTGATAAAGTCTCATTCTTTTCTTCTTACATGAAACTCTAAAGTTCTTAACACTTCAAAAATACAATTTTCTTTACTTTAAATAGAAAAACATAATCTTATCCTATGATACCAAATATCTTTAACTTTAGAATTGACCTTCATTATTAAAAACTNCTTCATATTAGCTTATGATTTTTGATAAAGTCTCATTCTTTTCTTCTTACATGAAACTCTAAAATTCTTAACACTTCAAAAATACAATTTCATTTACTTTAAATAGGAAAACATAGTCTTATCTTTTCATACCAAATATCTTTAACTTAAAAATTGACCTTCATTATTATTAGAAAAACATAATCTTATCCTATGATACCAAATATCTTTAACTTTAGAATTGACCTTCATTATTAAAAACTCTTTAACTAAATTTACCACAATATTTATAAGCAGAAGTATAATTATATAAAGTTAAATCATAATATCCCACGCCATGTTAAATTAATTTTTCAAAATATAGTTAATTGAGGACAAATAAAATTTAGTTTACTTATTTTCAAAATAAATTTTTCTTTCCCTCAAANTTTTAACTAAGTTTACCACAATATTTATAAGCAGAAGTATAATCATATAAAGTTAAATCATAATATCCCATGCCATGTTAAATTAATTTTTCAAAATATAGTTAATTGAGGACAAATAAAATTTAGTTTACTTGTTTTCAAAATAAATTTTTCTTTCCCTCAAACTTAATTTTTTAAGTGATTTTAAAAATATTTTTAGTATAAAACTTAGTAGGTGAAAGAAAATAATAAATGTATGAAAAATAAAAACTGACATGTACAGGATTTCTGAATATGAAACTGGGCTCTAGTATACTGCNTATGAAAAATAAAAACTGACATGTACAGGATTTCTGAATATGAAACTGGGCTCTAGTATACTGCAGATACTAACTTTAAAACTACATACATGCTTTAAAGCATTAATTAAAACAAAATACATTCTAAAGAACTTACCGAGAATTAAAAATAAAAATAAAAAAATTGAAAAACACACTAAACTAAACTCATAAAAATCAATCCCCATCTCCTTCCTCCTCATTATCAGAATTTTATTCTTNGAAATAAAAAAATTGAAAAACTAAACAGAAAATACAGGAAACTGAAAGTCTATAGTTACTTTACAGATTCAGTTCACACACAATATAAAAGTTTTTACTATAACAAGTTTCAAATAAAAGTACATCACAGTATACTCACAAATAACAAACAAACATCAAAACACACTAAACTAAACTCATAAAAATCAATCCCCATCTCCTTCCTCCTCATTATCAGAATTTTATTCTTCTTCTTCATCATCATCATGAACAGGAGCATAAGGAGTGAAACTGTGGCAAGCAGGAAAGTCCACATTAAGTTCACCCCTAAGATGTCTTACGATAGCCTTTTTGAAATCAATATCATCATGAACTCTCCTCTGATGATATTTATCATTATAAGAATTTCGTGCTCCTATCTCTCTCAATTTAGTTTGAACTATATCCATTTATTGANATCATCATCATGAACAGGAGCATAAGGAGTGAAACTGTGCCAAGCAGGAAAGTCCACATTAAATTCACCCCTAAGATGTCTTACGATAGCCTTTTTGAAATCAATATCATCTTGAACTCTCCTCTGCTGATATTTATCATTATAAGAATTTCGTGCTCCTATCTCTCTCAATTTAGTTTGAACTATATCCATTTATTGAACCATCAGCATGTCCATAATACATTCAAGTGATGCAGTTCGAGAAGTAGACGCCCCTACAGCAGATGTAGAGGGCCTATCTGTTCTTCCACCTTTAGAATCAACAAATGATTTCACTCTTTGAATCATATTCCTCCCAATCAAATTTTGTGGCTATAATCTTTCTTCATTTCTATGGGATTCTACTCTTGATTGTTCAAGTAGAGTGAAAATCTGGGCAGGGTGTCCCAAACCACCAGTAGTAGAACTACCAGCTATACTTCGAGCATGTTGAACTATAAGTGCACCAACACTTATTGCCTTCATGTTCTGAATGCAACAGTTCAGTATAGCTTTGTCTTTTATAACATCAGCCAAATGATTTGTTGGCAATAGTCTGGCAGAAATGAAGTNCCATCAGCATGTCCATAATACATTCAAGTGATGTAGTTTGAGAAGTAGACGCCCCTGCATCAGATGTAGAGGGCCTATCCGTTCTTCCACCTTTAGAATCAACAAATGATTCCACCCTTTGAATCATATTCCTCCCAATCAAATTTTGTGGCTATAATCTTTCTTCATTTCTATGGGATTCTACTCTTGATTGTTCAAGTAGAGTGAAAATCTGGGCAGGGTGTCCCAAACCACTAGTAGTAGAACTACCAGCTATACTTCGAGCATGTTGAACTATAAGTGAACCAACACTTATTTCCTTCATGTTTTGAATGCAATAGTTCAGTATAGCTTTGTCTTTTATAACATCAGCCAAATGATTTGTTGGCAATAGTCTGGCAGAAATGAAGTGGNCATAATAATAGCTCCAACATCAATAGGTTTTTTGGTTTGAATGCAATAATTTAAAATAGCGCTCTCCTTTGTTACCTTACTAATATTCATAGTAGGCAGTAATTTTGATGAAATGAAGAAGTGCCAGGCTTTTGAAATTGGATTTAAAAATGATGAGGGAAAACTATCAATTCCATCATCTCTGGCGTCCTAATCACATCTTCATCCGTAAGGTAGCGATAGAGTTCATTCATATTTTCTCTTATAGGGGTAAAATTTGCATAATGGCAGATATACATATTCACAATCATAATCATCATGTTTATTCTTGAAGGAGTGAACTGCACAAACCTGCCTCACATGTAAATCATTCGTTGGTTGATCCATTGAAGATTTGCATAAAATTCTTTTACTATAGAAACAACAATAGCGATAGTATTGTAGCAAAGCACTTCCCAATGCCTCTACGCAATAGTCTCTTCTACTCATGTATTCGACATGTTGAATCCTCGCTTCACAAATCCCCTTTCTTTGATAAGTCTCTTCTTCACTAGAACTCAATCATGTAACTTCTGTGCATCAAAACTGACAAACTTTCTCCGATTGAAAATTTTAAATCTATTAGAGTTTTTAGAGTGGGAAGTCATAGGATTTTAAAACTGGTGACTCTTCGCTTGATTTCCCCCCTAAAATATGGTTTAGATTCAACTTTTAGGAGTTATATGGGAAGAAACAACAAAAAATGGCCAAAAACCACCATTTGACACGTTTTAAACCATTTTCGGACACGCGGCGCATCATGCGCCAGCTCTCTAGAATTCGGCGCATCATGCACCAGTTCCAAAGTTTTTGCCATTTCAATTTCAATCCAATAAATTCTAAATTTTCCATAAAATTAGATAAATAAAGATGTTTCTAAATATTTTATCAGATACACGGACTATATAAAGACCTAAACATAAATA
>JXCR01105597.1:217477-242406 GCA_002079205.1 Phalaenopsis hybrid cultivar
AAATGCCAGGACTGTCAGCAGAGGTTGCAGTCCATAAACTTGGGGTGGACAAAAATGTAACCCCAGTAAAACAAGCTCCAAGGAGAATGCGCCTTGAAATAGAACAACAAGTCATCGCTGAAGTGAAAGAATTGATAGACGCCAACTTTGTTAAAGAAGAGCAATACCGCATGTGGTTAGCCAATATTGTACCGGTTAAAAAGAAAAATAAACAGATCAGTGTTTGTGTCGACTTCAGAGATTTGAACAAGGCATGTCCAAAAGACGAGTTTCCACTACCTATACCAGAAATGATGGTGGAAATCGCTTCAACACATGAGATTTTCTCCTTCATGGACGGATCATCGGGATACAACCAAATTAAGATGGATCCCGAGGATGCAGCGCTTACAGCTTTCAGAACATTGATTGAAATCTTTTGCTACACAGTGATGTCATTCGGCCTAAAGAACGCCGGAGCAACATATCAGCGTGCAATGACGAAGATTTTTGAAAACCTCATTCACAATCAAGTAGAATGCTACGTGGATGATATGTTCATCAAAAGTAATTGGAAAATAAAACATTTGTACGATTTGAGGATCGTGTTTGAATGGTTACGACGATGTGACTTTAAAATGAATCCCTTAAAGTGTGTCTTTGACATTACCTCCGGGAAATTTCTAGGATTTATTGTCCGTCATCGGGGAATCGAGATCGACCTAGATAAGATTAAAGCTATCTTGGAAATGCCTCCCCCTAAAACCTTGAAGCAGCTATGTTCCTTGGGGGAAGTTGGCATATCTGAGACGTTTTATTTCTAATCTATCAAGTAGGTGTCAGCCTTTCTCGGCATTAATTAAAAAGGACGCCAAATTTATTTGGGAAGATCAGCGGACCTTTGAGGACGTTAAACAATATTTAATGACACCTCCTGTTTTGGCAGCCCCTATCCCTGGGCCTTTGAGGATGTTAAACAATATTTAATGACACCTCCTGTCTTGGCAGCCCCTATCCCAGGAGGCCTTTGAGGACGTTAAACAGTATTTAATGACACCACCTATTTTGGCAGCCCCTATCCCAGGGAAACCGTTGCATGTTAAACAATATTTAATGACACCTCCTATTTTGGCAGGCCCTATCCCAGGGAAACCGTTGTCTTTCTCGGCATTAATTAAAAAGGATGTCAAATTTATTTGGGAAGAAAAATGCCAGCGGGCCTTTGAGGAGTTAAAAAATATTTAAAGACACCTCCTGTTTTGGCAGCCCCTATCCCAGGGAAACCGTTGATACTTTTACCGCCGCTTTAGATGACTCTCTCGGAGCCCTCTTAGCCCAAGTCAATGAGGAGGGAAAAGAAAATGCGCTCTATTACTTGAGTCGTCGTCTAATACCGACGGAGAGAAGGTATCCATCTATTGAGAAGCATTGTCTGGCACTAATTTTCACCGCTCAAAAGCATAGACATTACATCCTTTCTCATAAGATCACCCTAATTTCGAAAGTTAATCCATTGCAATATTTGATGACCCGACCAAACACTCTCTGGATGTTTAACGAGATGGTTGATGATCTTATTGCAATTTGATATAACTTTTGTGCCCCTCCGTGCTATCAAGGGACAGATTTTAGCAGACTTTCTCACTGCACACCCACTGCCAGTTGGGTCCTCTCTCAACGACAAGTTACCAGATGAGCAAATACTACAAATGGAATTTTCTAGTGTGCAACGCTAAGAAATGTACTTTGATGGTGC
This sequence comes from Phalaenopsis hybrid cultivar, assembly GCA_002079205.1. NCBI lineage: Eukaryota > Viridiplantae > Streptophyta > Magnoliopsida > Asparagales > Orchidaceae > Phalaenopsis > Phalaenopsis hybrid cultivar. The sequence goes on from JXCR01105597.1 coordinate 219,213, forward strand.
TTCTTTAGCCAGGAAAGATAAGGGATCAGGCACAATTGTACTAGGCAAGGCAGGGATTGATTTGATCTTTATTACGCCAGATAAGGGCATGATGAGGTTCTCATACCACTTGACAGAGCTGTGCACCAACAATGAAGCAGAATATGAAGCTCTAATTACTGGATTGGAGTTGGCGATTTCAATGGATATAACAAACATTGCCGTCTATGGTGACTCTCAACTTGTCATTCAGCAAGTCGCCGGACAATACAAAATTTTGAAACCAAGACTAGCAGAGTACCATCAGTATACGATGAAGCTCCTAGAGCAGATTCCTAAGGTGACTTTTTACCGGATTCCTCAGAGAGATAATGCCCATGCCGACGCTCTAGCAAAACTCGCTAAGTAAATGGCGTGTCCCCCAGAGGATTCCATCGAAGTTACGGCGCAAGGAAGACAAGTCTTGTATCGAAATGACTTTGAAACTCTTCACAAGCATGGAAAAGAAGAAACAATAAATACAGTTGTAGACATCAACGAAGATTGGCGCAAGCCATTAATAGAATATTTGCATACTGAAAAGTTGCCGGAAGACAAGTCTGGGGCGCACCACATCACAAGAAGGGCCATGTCTTACGCCCTAGTGGGAAATGTTCCTACAGAAGATCATTCGACCAAATGTGGCTACGAAGTTTGAGCAGAGCCGAGGCACAGAATATTGTCAAAGAAGTACATGGCGGATTGTGTGGCGCTCACCAGTCGGGACCAAAAATGAAGATGAAGATCAAAATACTTGGATATTATTGGCCAGCAATGATGTCTGAATGCATGGATACAGCCAGAAGATGTCACCAATGCCAAGTGCATGGGGTGGTCTTACACCAGGCTCCGAATGTGCTGCACCCAACTGTTGCCTCGTGGCCATTCGAGTGTTGGGGCACAAATATAATAGGTCTGATAGACCCTCCATCTTCTAAAGGACACAGGTTTATACTTGTCGCTACTGATTACTTCTCCAAGTGAGCAGAGGCAGTACCGTTACATGAGGTTACGACACAGCACGTCCTTCAATTTTTCAAGAGCCAAATTGTCTACCATTTCGAAGTACCGCGAAGAATATTCTCTGACAATGGGACAACTTTTAAAAGTACAAAGATCAACAAATTTGTCAGAAGACATGGGATAGATTGAAGATACTCTACAATTTACTATCCCAGAGAAAATGGTCTGGCTGAAGCTTTCAACAAGACACTGGTACAGATTTTGAAGAAAACACTGGATGAAAATAAAAGAAATTGGCATAACAAACTGTTAGAAGCCTTGTGGGCCTACCAGAAGACTTTCAGGACTCCCACTCAGTGTACACCTTATATGCTCGTGTACGGGACCGAGGCTGTGCTACCGCTAGAAATCCAGACACCATCTCTCAGAGTCGCCATTGTAAACCAACTCACAACGGAAGAAAGCGCAAAACTCAGGCTTGAAGAACTGGAGAGTCTCGAGGGAAAACAACTAGAAGCACAACAACATTTGGAGCTCTACCAGGCAAAGATGGTACAAGCCCATGATAAATTGGTCCGCCCAAGGACATTCAAAATTAGTGACCTCGTAATTGTGCTCAAAAGACCTATTCTTGCTCGCTGCAAAATAGGTGGGAAGTTCGAGCCAACTTGGGAAGAACCATTTGTCGTTGAGAAAGTTTATACATGAGCATACCAGTTAGTGGACTTCTGGGGTGAAAGACCCATGTTACCAATAAATGGACAATACCTAAAAACCTATTACACAGCCTGATGCCGCTTGCCTCTGCTTGCCTCTGCTTGCTTTGAAATTTTCAAACTTTGATTCTTTTAGGGTTATCTATATGGCCATATGTCTATGACCCGGTCCAAATTTTGTAATTAATCTCATATATAATGAAAATTTTGAGAAAATTTTTTTTTGAACTTCACACGTTCTCCTTTCTATTTTTGAATTTAAATATTCCATTAAATTAAACAAAAGTTACACATAAAATGAGTGATCCTTTTCACCAAAACAAACTAAAATTTACTTTAATGGATACTCTGTTTTGTTCTTGTTCATGCCAAACTTAGCCCACTGACGTTTCTTTCTGTCGTTTGCAGAAAAAATGTCAGGACAGAGGCTGATCTTTGCCTTCCAGGACGGCTGGAACCTCGCACTAAATGACACCACAAGGAGGTGTCATAGATTTCAACATGGACTTCAATCAGATTGTTATGGACTACGACAGTCCTCTAATGGATGTAGTCAGCAACGAATAAAAGAATGGACTGCCTTCACTGTTGAGGGTGACCACTAAAGACGATGTGTCACGTAAAGGTAAAAACATGATAGCAGAACAAGATCCAATGGAGGGGCCCAGCCGACTGCCCTCCATGATAACTACTCCAACAAGGGGCTTAATAGCCGCCTATAGTGAACAACTACCAAATACTCCACTCCGCAAGACGCAACGTAGAAATGCAAGCCGAAAAAACAGAGAGCTTTTCTGCGACAAGAGCGCAAGCGCCAAAGAGACGTGAGCAGTTTTCTTACCCCAATTCCTGAGGGACATATTTACGATCCAGAGCTGAGAGAAACTTCTGCCAGCCTGCCCACTACAGATGAAAAGTTAGTATTTGTGACAGGATCAGATGTGCCCCCGGTTCTGGATATCTTATGTAGAGGTTGCCCAACATGCAACGTTGAGGTACCAGCCGGGACATCAGTCACGGGCGCATTCATAGAATGCCCGAACTGCAACGTTCTGCATCTACAGCATTTCAGTACCTTAGAAGAATACACTTCAAGCACCAACGAGTCTCAGATTCCAGATTTTGTGGCAAATGAACCGTATGTCCCACTTGGGACGGACCAGCACGCACCATGGAGCCCGCGATCATACATCCCACTTGAGGCTGAATCCCATATTCCGGATCGACCAGCGCCAGTTTGGATTCCCGACGAGGCCAGGAGGAAGGAACGCCCCAGGCAGCTGCCAACTCCCGGTATAGTACAATACTACAAAATAAGCGAAGTAAATAAAAGGGAATTCGAGTTCTATGAAGAGGTTCAAGAAAAGTTTATTAACATATTGGAGGGCCTGGAGCTATATACCAGGGTTTTCTCTGAAACCGATGAAAGAAGCATTCTGGACTGCATCTTCGATTTAAGGGATAGAGGTCGAGCGAGCTTTCTCATGGAGAGAACATATTCTGAGTCAAAGAAATGGATGCGGGGAAAGGGAAGAATCACCATCCAGTGCAGTTGTTGCTATAATTTTACGAACGACTGACAGGGAAATCCACAGAGGATCGTCAGATACGACCAAGTGGATTCGTTACCACCGATGATAAAATGGATGATCAAGATAATGGTTAAGTGGAATATTCTACCCGCCACTTGCATTCCCAATAGTTGCATCATCAATATTTATGAAGAGGGTGATTGCATCCCCCCACACATTGAACATCATGACTTTGTGAGGCCTTTCTGCACGGTCTCGTTCATGAGTAAGAGAAATATTCTGTTTGGAAAAGAAATCGATGTAATCGGCCCTAGTGAATTTAGAGGGGCTGTGGAGATTCCTCTTCTAGTTGGTTCAGTACTTGTTCTCAAGGGCAACGGAGCAGACGTTGCTAAGCACTGCATTCCAGGAGTACGACACCGTAGGGTGTCTGTAACCTTCCGCAGGATGGATGATAGTAAAACACCATATGGATTCCAGCAGGACCCAGAATTGGAGGAACTGTTTCCTTACGAGCTATGAGAAGGTTGTACCTCTGAATATATGCGAAGGGAACTCTTATCCTGGAGCATGACTCAGAAGGTTTGCTTAATCAGGAGCTCAATATACCAAGCACAGAGGATTCACTTGCTTTCTTTTTCAATTTCCATTAATCATGCTTTCTTGGTACATTAATCTTTTATTGAAGCAGATTAATGGAAATTTCTCTCATGTGCCTTTTTGTCAATTGCCTTTTTGTGCAATGAATGAAAGCGGCGAACCATGCGATGGTTCAGAGTTCCAATGAACAAAGAACGAAACAACAAATCTTTAACAATAAATAAAACACAAATAAAAGATAATCATAAATGAATAAATAACAAAACAAATTTCTTTTTAAAATCAACCAATTAAAATTAAAACTTTAAAAAACAAATATTGAAAAATCAATTGTGATAAAAATAACAAGAAAATAAAATAAACTTGTTGAGTGGATAATTCCGTTTTTGGAATTTCCTACTCTTTGTGTGCGCAGCACAATCATCGTTATCTACGCTAACTCTCTGCACATCCTCGCAGAATTTCACATCATGCAAATAATTACACAAAGCTTTACAAATCTTCTTCAAAATCAACCTTCTCACATAACACACTGCTGCAAATTCAACATCACAAGCTCTTTGTAAATTTCATATCACATCTTTAAATCAGTACCTAAATCTTGATTCTCACATTTCAAGGTTGATACCTAAATTTCGACTCTCTCCCGGAATTCATACCAACATTTCAATTCTCATATCTTTGAATTGATACTTACATTTCAATTCTCATATCTTTGAATTGATACTTACGATTCTCACATCTTTCAATTGATACTTACATTTCAATTCTCACATCTTTGAATTGATACCTACACTACATTTCAATTCTCACCATCTTCGAATTGATACCTACATTTCAATTCTCACATCTTCGAATTGATACCTACATTTCAATTCTCACATCTTTTAATTGATACTTACATTTCAATTCTCACCTCTTTGAATTGATACTTATATTTCAATTCTCATATCTTTGAATTGATACCTACATTTCAAATCTCATATCTTTGAATTGATACCTACATTTCAATTCTCACATCTTTGAATTGATCCTTAGATTTCAATTCTCACATCTTTGAATTGATGCTTACATTTCAATTCTCACATCTTTGAATTGATACCTACATTTCAATTCTCACATCTTTGAATTGATACTGACATTTCAATTCTCACTTCCGAATCAGTCTTACATTGCTGATTCATTACATTCAAGGCCGGTCCTTACATTCCGGCACTCTCTTTTGAGAATTGACCTACATTTCAATTCTCATTTTCGAATCAGTCCTACATTTCTGATTCATTACATTCGAGGTCGGTCCTTACGCTCCGACTCTCTCTCTCTCTCTCTCTCTCTCTCTCTCTCTCTTTTTGAGTTGATATTTGAATTTCAATTCCCACCTCGGGGGCAAAACTTACATTTTGACTCCCATCCTTTGGAAATCTTTGAAATTTCATAACTCAAAATTCACTCTCTGATCCCCAGCGAGAGTCCCTACTCTTTGATTTCAACCAGACGATCACCTGCTAATTCCCTGGCAGAAACAAATCACACGCACAACTCTACACATACTTCCGAGTTTGTTGACTTAGGAGTTTGTATTGGTTTTTTTTTATCTCATCGGTCAAAGCAATACGCGTGGTGTGCTTGCCCAGCACACCACACCTATTGGGGGTCCATTTGTTGACCTCATTTTTGGTTGAAGTTTAGTTTTTCCTTTGTAGTAGCCTGAGGTCTAGCCATAAGATTTTCCTATTGACTATTCTTAGAAAATTATACATGGAACCCTCACCACTAGAAATTCTAAACTCTTCTCTACTCAGCTTGAAGTTCCACATGTTACTCTCAACCTCTAGCACTTAGCAGGTGGGGTCACTGTGGGGGAAACTCAAGATGAGTCACCCTTAGGATTGCTGGACCTTAGGGTTGACCTTGGGTGTTGGTCTGGAGCTAAGGCACTCACTACACTTATCTACACTCACAATCACTCACTACTCTAAACTCAAATTTCTAGCCTAGATCCCTTGATCTTTTGGGATACTCATGTAGATGGTCCCCTAAACCTACCAGCCCTAGGGCTATGGCTTAGCTAAGACCACTATGTAGAGGACCCAAAATGGGGTTTCCATTGGTCCATGGCTTATTTGGGATGGTTGGTACCTCAACTCTACCAAAATACCCATCTTGGTCTTTTACCTCTAAAACACCCCCAAATTACCAAAATACCCCTCTTGGACCCAAAATTCCAAAAATTCTAAAAATCCCCAAAAAATCCAAATAAATCCTAAATATTCCCAATTTCGTTTCTCTTAACTACCACATGAGCCAATTTGGCCAATTTGACCATCTTCAACTAAAACCCCCAAATTTCCCTTTAAAGACTCAAATTTCCCCAAATCCAACTCAAATGCCCATCAATTTGGTTTCAATTGACCCCAATTCCAATCTTAAACTCAAATTCACCTTTTATATGACAAAATTAAACCAAATCCAAGCTTAATTGGCCGATGAGTTGAGCCCAATTTTGATTTGAGTCAAAGCCACAATTTTGACCATATGACCTAATCTCACCAAATTGAACCCATAGCCTAATCAATTGGCCTCAATTAATGTTGAAAAATCTTTATAACATGCCTATACATCAAAATCAACCATCAATTGGCCTTTGTGAAGTTTCAATTCCATTTGATTTTAGCTTAAATCCAAAATTGCCAAATTTAGCCCCAAGTTGGCTAAAATCCCCAAATTTCACCCATTTAATTGTCTTAACCTCCAAATTGGCATACGATTCATGTTGAAAACTCTTCATGAGGTCCCTATTGACCATTTAAAATAATCAATTTGGACTTAGCCCAAGGCTAACCCAAGTCTAGCCCAACATGACCAAATTGATTAAAGTTCAAAATTCCTTCAAAGTGACCCCCCAATTGCACTCAAAACCATTTCCATCCTTCACCAAGGTTGTTCCTTGTGATCATCTACACCAAANTCCATAAAAATCACAAAAATAATAAAACTCATGAAAATGTTCTAAATTATTTCCTAATCACTTAGAAATAATTAGAATATTTCTCCTAACTTTATAAATAAATATATTGAATTTTAAAGCTTAAAAATAATTTTTAAAGGCTAAAAAATGAGTTTACACTAAAATTCAATAAATCAAAGAAAAATCAGAAAAATATAAAGTTTTCTCCTCTGAGTTCTCTGACCTTAGGGAGATCTTTCAAAAATACAAAACTTAATTTAAAAATCAGAAAAATATAAAATTTTCTCCTTTGAGTTTTCTGACTTTAGTGAGATTTTTCAAAAATACAAAACGTAATTTTCATCACGGAGAAATAAAAAAATATATAAAATTTGCTCCTTTGAGTTTTCTAACCTTAGAGAGATTTTTCAAAAATACAAAACTTAATTTTCACCACTTANAAAATGCCAAGACTGTCAGCTGAGGTTGCAGTCCATAAACTTGGGGTGGACAAAAATGTAACCCCAGTAAAACAAGCTCCAAGGAGAATGCGCCTCGAAATAGAACAACAAGTCATCGCTGAAGTGAAAAAATTGATAGATACCAACTTTGTTAAAGAAGAGCAATATCGCACGTGGTTAGCCAATATTGTACCGGTTAAAAAGAAAAATAAACATATCAGCGTTTGTGTCGACTTCAGAGATTTGAACAAGGCATGTCCAAAAGACGAATTTTCACTACCTATACCAGAAATGGTGGTGGAAATCGCTTCAACACATGAGATTTTCTCCTTCATGGACGGATCATCGGAATACAACCAAATTAAGATGGATCCCGAGGATGCAGCGCTTACAGCTTTCAGAACATTGATTGAAATCTTCTGCTACACAGTGATGTCATTCGGCCTAAAGAACGCTGGAGCAACATATCAGCGTGCAATGATGAAGATTTTTGACAACCTCATTCACAATCAAGTAGAATGCTATGTGGATGATCTGTTCATCAAAAGTAAATGAAAAGTAAAACATTTGTATGATTTGAGGATCGTGTTTGAATGGTTATGACGATGTGACTTTAAAATGAATCCCTTAAAGTGTGTCTTTGACATTACCTCCGGGAAATTTCTAGGATTTATTGTCCGTCATCGGGGAATCGAGATCGACCTAGATAAGATTAAAGCTATCTTGGAAATGCCTCCCCCTAAAACCTTGAAGCAGCTATGTTCCTTTCGGGGGAAGTTGGCATATCTGAGATGTTTTATTTCTAATCTATCAAGTAGGTGTCAGCCTTTCTCGGCATTAATTAAAAAGGACGCCAAATTTATTTGGGAAGATCAGCGGACCTTTGAGGACGTTAAACAATATTTAATGACACCTCCTGTTTTGGCAGCCCCTATCCCTGGGCCTTTGAGGATGTTAAACAATATTTAATGACACCTCCTGTCTTGGCAGCCCCTATCCCAGGAGGCCTTTGAGGACGTTAAACAGTATTTAATGACACCACCTATTTTGGCAGCCCCTATCCCAGGGAAACCGTTGCATGTTAAACAATATTTAATGACACCTCCTATTTTGGCAGGCCCTATCCCAGGGAAACCGTTGTCTTTCTCGGCATTAATTAAAAAGGATGTCAAATTTATTTGGGAAGAAAAATGCCAGCGGGCCTTTGAGGAGTTAAATAATATTTAAAGACACCTCCTATTTTGGCAGCCCCTATCCCAGGGAAACCGTTGATACTTTTACCGCGGCTTTAGAAAAATGCGCTCTATTACTTGAGTCGTCGTCTAATACCGACGGAGAGAAGGTATCCATCTATTGAGAAGCATTGTCTGGCACTAATTTTCACCGCTCAAAAGCATAGACATTACATCCTTTCTCATAAGATCACCCTAATTTCGAAAGTTAATCCATTGCAATATTTGATGACCCAACCAACACTCTATGGACGTTTAGCGAGATGGTTGATGATCTTATTGCAATTTGATATAACTTTTGTGCCCCTCCGTGTTATCAAGGGACAGATTTTAGTAGACTTTCTCGCTGCGCACCCACTACCAGTTGGGTCCTCTCTCAACGACAAGTTACCAGATGAGCAAATACTACAAATGGAATTTTCTAGTGTGCAACGCTGGGAAATGTACTTCGATGGTTCTTCTTTAGCCAGGAAAGACAAGGGATCAGGTACAGTTGTAATAGGCAAGGCAGGGATTGATTTGATCTTTATTACGCCAGATAAAGGCATGATGAGGTTCTCATACCACTTGACAGAGTTGTGCACCAACAATGAAGCAGAATATGAAGCTCTAATTACTGGATTGGAGTTGGCGATTTCAATGGATATAACAAACATTGCCGTCTATGGTGACTCTCAACTTGTCATTCAGCAAGTCGCCGGACAATACAACATTTTGAAACCAAGACTAGCAGAGTACCATCAGTATACAATGAAGCTCCTAGAGCAGATTCCTAAGGTGACTTTTAACCGGATTCCTCAGAGAGATAATGCCCATGCCGACGCTCTAGCAAAACTCGCTAAGTAAATGGCGTGTCCCCCAGAGGATTCCATTGAAGTTACGGCGCAAGGAAGACAAGTCTTGTATCAAAATGACTTTGAAACTCTACACAAGCATGGAAAAGAAGAAACAATAAATACAGTTGCAGACATCAACGAAGATTGGCGCAAGCCATTAATAGAATATTTGCATGCTGGAAAGCTGCCGGAAGACAAGTCTGGGGTGCACCACATCACAAGAAGGGCCATGTCTTACGCCCTAGTGGGAAATGTTCTCTACAGAAGATCGTTCGGACCAAATGTGGCTACAAAGTTTGAGCAGAGCCGAGGCACAGAATATTGTCAAAGAAGTAAATGGCGGATTGTGTGGTGCTCACCAGTCGGGACCAAAAATGAAGATGAAGATCAAAAGACTTGGATATTATTGGCCAGCAATGATGTCCGAATGCATGGATACAGCCAGAAGATGTCACCAATGCCAAGTGCATGGGGTGTTCTTACACCAAACTCTGAATGTGCTGCACCCAACTGTTGCCTCGTGGCCATTCGAGTGTTGGGGAAAAAATATAATAGGTCTGATAGACCCTCCATCTTCTAAAGGACACAGGTTTATACTTGTCGCTACTGATTACTTCTCCAAGTGGGCAGAGGCAGTACCTTTACATGAGGTTACGACACAGCACGTCCTTCAATTTTTCAAGAGCCAAATTGTCTACCATTTTGGAGTACCGCGAAGAATAATCTTTGACAATGGGACAACTTTTAAAAGTACAATGATCAACAAATTTGTCAAAAGACATGGGATAGATTGAAGATACTCTACAATTTACTATCCTAGAGAAAATGGTCTGGCTGAAGCTTTCAACAAGACACTGGTACAGATTTTGAAGAAAACACTGGATGAAAATAAAAGGAATTGGCATAACAAACTGTTAGAAGCCTTGTGGGCCTACCGGAAGACTTTCAGGACTCCCACTCAGTGTACACCTTAAATGCTCGTGTACGGGACCGAGGTCGTGCTACCGCTAGAAATCCAGACACCATCTCTCAGAGTTGTCGTCGTAAACCAACTTACAATGGAAGAAAGCGCAAAACTCGGGCCTGAAGAACTGGAGAGTCTCGAGGGAAAATGACTAGAAGCACAACAACATTTGGAGCTCTACCAGGCAAAGATGGTACAAGCTCATGATAAATTGGTCCGCCCAAGGACATTCAAAATTAGTGACCTCGTACTTGTGCTCAAAAGACCTATTCTTGCTCGCCGCAAAATAGGTGGGAAGTTTGAGCCAACTTGGGAAGGACCATTTGTCGTTGAGAAAGTTTATACATGAGCATACCAGTTAGTGGACTTCTGGGGTGAAAGACCCATGTTACCGATAAATGGACGATACCTAAAAACCTATTACGCAGCCTGAGCCGCTTGCCTCTGCTTGCTTTAAAATTTTAAAACTTTGATTCTTTTAGGGTTATCTATGTGGCCATATGTCTATGACTGGGTCCAAATTTTCTAATTAATCTCATATATAATGAAAATTTTAAGAAAATTTTTTTTTGAACTTCACAGTTCTCCTTTCTATTTTTGAATTTAAATATTTCATTAAATTAAACAAAAGTCGCACATAAAATGAGTGATCCTTTTCACCAAAGCAAACTAAAATTTACTTTAATGGATACTCTGTTTTGTTCTTGTTCATGCCATAATTCGGCCCACTGACGTTTCTTTCTGTCGTCTGCAGAAAAAATGTCAGGACAGAGGCTGATCTTTGCCTTCCAGGATGGCTGGAACCTCGCACTAAATGAAGAGATGGCACCACAAGGAGGTGTCATAGATTTCAACATGGACTTCAATCAGATTGTTATGGACTGCGACAGTTCTCTAATGGATGTAGTCAGCAACAAATAAAAGAATGGACTGCCTTCACTGTTGAGGGTGACCACTAAAGACGATGTGTCACGTAAAGGTAAAAACGTGATAGCGGAACAAGATCCGATGGAGGGGCCCAGCCGACTGCCCTCCATGATAACTACTCCAATAAGGGGCTTAATAGCTGCCCATAGCGAACAACTACCAAATACTCCACTCCGCAAGACGCAACGTAGAAATGCAAGTCGAAAGAAACAGAGAGCTTTTCTGCGACAAGAGCGCAAGCGCCAAAGAGACGTGAGCAGTTTTCTTAACCCCATTCCTGAGGGACATATTTACGATCCAGAGCTGAGAGAAACTTCTGCCAGCCTGCCCACTACAGATGAAAAGTCACTATTTGTGACAGGATCAGATGTGCCCCCGGTTCTGGATATCTTACGTAGAGGCTGCCCAACATGCAACGTTGAGGTACCAGTCGGGACATCAGTCACGGGCGCATTCATAGAATGCCCGAACTGCAACGTTCTGCATCTACAACGTTTCAGTACCTTAGAAGAATACACTTCAAGCACCAACGAGTTTCATATTCCAGATTTTATGGCAAATGAACCGTATGTCCCACTTGGGACGGACCAGCACGCACCATGGAGCCCGCGATCATACATCCCACTTGAGGCTGAATCCCATATTCCGGATCGACCAGCACCAGTTTGGATTCCCTACGAGGCCAGGAGGAAGGAACGCCCCAGGCAGCTACCAACTCCCGGTATGGTACAATACTACAAAATAAGCAAAGTAAATAAAAGGGAATTCGAGTTCTATGAAGAGGTTCAGGAAAAGTTTATTAACATATTGGAGGGCCTGGAGTTATATACCAGAATTTTGTCTGAAACCGATGAAAGAAGCATTCTGGACTGCATCTTCGATTTAAGGGATAGAGGTTGAGCGAGCTTTCTCATGGAGAGAACGTATTCCGAGTCAAAGAAATGGATGCGGGGAAAGGGAAGAATCACCATCCAGTGCGATTTTTGCTATAATTTTACGAACGACAGACAGGGAAATCCACAGAGGATCGTCAGATACGACCAAGTGGATTCGTTACTACCGATGATAAAATGGATGATCAAGAGAATGGTTAAGTGGAATATTCTACCCGCCACTTGAATTCCCAACAGTTGCATCATCAATATTTATGAAGAGGGTGACTGCATTCCCCCACACATTGAACATCATGACTTTGTGAGGCCTTTCTGCACGGTCTCGTTCATGAGTAAGAGAAATATTCTGTTTGGAAAAGAAATCGATGTAATCGGCCCTAGTGAATTTAGAGGGGCTGTGGAGATTCCTCTTCTAGTTGGTTCAGTACTTATTCTCAAGGGAAACGGAGCAGACGTTGCTAAGCACTGCATTCCAGGAGTAAGACATCGTAGGGTGTCTGTAACCTTCTGCAGGATGGATGACAGTAAAACACCATATGGATTCCAGCAGCACCCAGAATTGGAGGAACTGTTTCCTTACAAGCTATGAGAAGGTTGTACCTCTGAATACATGCGAAGGGAACTCTAATTCTGGAGCATGACTCAGAAGGTTTTCTTGATCTGGAGCTCAATATACCAAGCACAGAGGATTCACTTGCTTTCTTTTTCAATTTCCATTAATCATGCTTTCTTGGTACATTAATCTTTTATTGAAGCAGATTAATGGAAATTTCTCTCAAGATGTGCCTTTTTGTCAATTGCCTTTTTGTGCAATGAATGAAAGCCGCGAACCATGCGATGGTTCAGAGTTCCAATGAACTAAGAACGAAACAACAAATCTTCAACAATAAATAAAACACAAATTAAAGATAATCATAAATGAATAAATAACAAAACAAATTTCTTTTTAAAATCAAACAATTAAAATTAAAACTTTAAAAAACAAATATTGAAAAATCAATTGTGATAAAAATAACAATAAAATAAAATAAACTTGTTGAGTGGATAATTCTGTTTTTGGAATTTCCTACTCTTTGTGCACGCAGCACAATCATCGTTATCTACGCTAACTCTCTGCACATCCTCACAGAATTTCACATCATGCACATAACTACACAAAGCTCTACAAATCTTCTTCAAAATCAACCTTCTCACATAACACACTACTGCAAATTCAACATCACAAGCTCTTTGTAAATTTCATATCACACCTTCAAATCAGTACCTAAATCTTGATTCTCACATTTCAAGGTTGATACCTAAATTTCGACTCTCTCCCGGAATTCATACCAACATTTCAATTCTCATATATTTGAATTGATACTTACATTTCAATTCTCACATCTTTGAGTTGATACTTACATTTCAATTCTCACATCTTTTAATTGATACTTACATTTCAATTCACCTCTTTGAATTGATACTTATATTTCAATTCTCATATCTTTGAATTGATACCTACATTTCAAATCTCATATCTTTGAATTGATACCTACATTTCAATTCTCACATCTTTGAATTGATCCTTAGATTTCAATTCTCACATCTTTGAATTGATGCTTACTTTTCAATTCTCACATCTTTGAATTGATACTTACATTTCAATTCTCACATCTTTGAATTGATACCTACATTTCAATTCTCACATATTTGAATTGATACGTACATTTCAATTCCCATAAATTTGAATTGATACCTACATTTCAATTCGTATATCTTTGAATTGATACCTATATTTCAATTCTCATATCTTTGAATTGATACATACATTTCAAATCTCATATCTTTGAATTGATACCTACATTTCAATTCTCACATTTTTGAATTGATACTGACATTTCAATTCTCACTTCCGAATCAGTCTTACATTGTTGATTCATTACATTCAAGGCCGGTCCTTACATTCTGGCACTCTCTTTTGAGAATTGACCTACATTTCAATTCTCATTTCCGAGTCAGTCATACATTTCTGATTCATTACATTCGAGGTCGGTCCTTACACTCCGACTCTCTCTCTCTCTCTCTCTCTCTCTCTCTCTCTCTCTTTTTGAGATGATATTTGAATTTCAATTCCCACCCTGGGGTCTAAACTTACATTTTGACTCCCATCCTTTGGAAATCTTTGAAATTTCATAACTCAAAATTCACTCTGTGATCCCCAGCGAGAGTCCCTACTCCTTGATTTCAACCAGACGATCACCTGCTAATTCCCTGGCAGAAACAAATCACACACACAACTCCACACATACTTCCGGGTTTGTTGACTTAGGAGTTTGTATTGGTTTTTGTTTATCTCATCGGTCAAAGCAATACGCGTGGTGTGCTTGCCCAGCACACCACACCTATTGGGGGTCCATTTGTTGACCTCAGTTTTGGTTGAAGTTTAGTTTTTCCTTTATAGTAGCCTGAGGTCTAGCCATAGGATTTTCCTATTGACTATTCTTAGAAAATTATACATGGAACCCTCACCACTAGAAATTCCAAACTCTTCTCTACTCAGCTTGAAGTTCCACATGTTACTCTCAACCTCTAGCACTTAGTAGGTGGGGTCACTGTGGGGGAAACTCAAGATGAGTCACCCTTAGGATTGCTGGACCTTAGGGTTGACCTTGGGTGTTGGTCTGGAGCTAAGGCACTCACTACACTTATCTACACTCACAATCACTCACTACTCTAAACTCAAATTTTTAGCCTAGATCCCTTGATCTTTTGGGATACTCATGTAGATGGTCCCCTAAACCTACCAGCCCTAGGGCTATGGCTTAGCTAAGACCACTATGAAGAGGACCCAAAATGGGGTTTCCATTGGTCCACGGCTTATTGGGGATGGTTGGTACCTCAACTCTACCAAAATATCCATCTTGGCGTTTTACCTCTAAAACACCCCCAAATTACCAAAATACCCCTCTTGGACCCAAAATTCCAAAAATTCTAAAAATCCCCAAAAAATCCCAATAAATCTTAAATATTCCCAATTTCGTTTCTCTTAACTACCACATGAGCCAATTTGGCCAATTTGACCATCTTCAACTAAAACCCCCAAATTGCCCTTTAAAGACTCAAATTTCCCCAAATCCAACTCAAATGCTCATCAATTTGGTCTCAACTGACCCTAATTCCAATCCTAAACTCAAATTCACCTTTTATATGACCAAATTAAACCAAATCCAAGCTCAATTGGTCGATGAGTTGAGCCCAATTTTGATTTGAGTCAAAGCCACAATTTTGACCATATGACCTAATCTCACCAAATTGAACCCATAGCCTAATCAATTGGCCTCAATTAATGTTAAAAAATCTTTATAACATGACTATACATCAAAATCAACCATCAATTGGCCTTTGTGAAGTTTCAATTCCATTTGATTTTGGCTTAAATCCAAAATTTCCAAATTTAGCCCCAAGTTGGCTAAAATCCCCAAATTTCACCCATTTAATTGTCTTAACCTCCAAATTGGCATACGATTCATGTTGAAAACTCTTCATGAGGTCCCTATTGACCATTTAAAATAATCAATTTGGACTTGCCCCAAGGCTAACCCAAGCTAGACCCAAGCCTAGCCCAACATGACCAAATTGATTAAAGTTCTCCTAGGCTAACCCAAGCTAGACCCAAGCCTAGCCCAACATGACCAAATTGATTAAAGTTCAACGAAGGCTAACCCAAGCTAGACCCAAGCCTAGCCCAACATGACCAAATTGATTAAAGTTCATGCTAACCCAAGTCTAGCCCAACATGACCAAATTGATTAAAGTTCAAAATTCCTTCAAATTGACCCCCCAATTGCACNCCCTCATAAAATTTAAAGAACTTTAACCATAGGGCCACCTAATTTGACATTATAACTTGACACATTAGATAACTCAAACTTGTCGTGGTGAGGAGCTTGGAGCTAGCATGGTGGGCAGCACGGCCATCTTCAACAGCAAAACCTGTCTTCCCCAGCTAAACCAATCTTCCTTCCTTAGACTTAAAACAACAAAGCCATAAGACTTTGAGGTTGCTTTCTTATGTAACATAAATCCTCACCTTATTTTTAGGTCTTTGCATAGCCCTGCTATACAATATAAGCCCTAACTCGTCTTAGGATTTCGAGGTTATCGTTTGNATAAATCCTCACCTTATTTTTAGGTCTTTGCATAGCCCTGCTATACAATATAAGCCCTAACTCATCTTAGGATTTTGAGGTTGTCGTTTGTCACGACCTAAATCCTCACATCTTCCAGGCTATTTGTGTGATCATTTCACACGAATGTAAGCCCTAACTAATAAAATTGGCAGGATGAAACACCTAAATATTTCTCCTGAAAATTGGAGCCAAACATTAGGATAGCTTGGGAAGCCACCGAGGTTCTCGTCTCGATCCATGACATCCCCTAGTCCTTCTTCCTTTGGATTCTACAATAAAATGCTCCAAATTTGAANTTGAAAAAATGCACATGCTTAAGATATCTTTGCCAAATCAAAGCACATTTGCATTAAATTGTTGTGATGGTTACATGCTTAAGATATCTTTGCCAAATCAAAGCACATTTGCATTAAATTGTTGTGATGGATTCCTCTGGGTTCCCTGAGCTCCTAGCCCACCTACCCCTGGACAGCCGGCAAGTTTAGTGGTCAGAAAAGCCCAAAACCAAGAGCCACTCTCATGGCACCTCACCCAAATCAAACTGGCCGGTCGGCCGGCCTAGTGGCTGAAAAAGCCCAAAATCAAGAGCCACTCCCATGGAACCTCACCCAAATCAAACCTAGAGGCCATCTCTCCTCTACCCTCCACCTAAGCACCACAATGCACCCAAACTTATGCCCTGAGAGCCACCCCATGGACTTTTTTATAAAAAATCACCTCCCACGACCATGGGAGGTGTGCTGAAAATTTCTCAGAGAGGAGTTTTATAAAAACTCACCTCAACGGCCATGGGAGGTGTGCTGAAATTTTCTTAGAGAGGCCTCTCCAAACTTCTCTTAAAATCACCTCCCACGACCATGGGAGGTGTGCTGAAATTTTCTCAGAGAGGCTTCTCCAAACTTCACACAGGAACTCACCTCCCACGGCCATGGGAAAAATTTCTTAGAGAGGCCTCTCCAAACTTCACACAGAGCTTCTCTAAGATCCCCTCAGTGCATTCCAACCATCAGAGAGGTCTCTCCAAACTTCACACAGAGCTTCCCATGTGTTGAAATTTCCTTAGAGAGGCCTCTCCAAACTTCACACAGAGCTTCCCTAAGATCCCCCTCAATGCATTCCAACCATTTTCCCTCACCCATTCCCATTGTCGGAGCTCAATTTTGAGAGAAACCAGGACAGAACCCAATACACCCCATTGCCAGAGCCCAATTTTGAGCTCGAAACCCTGCCGGAAACCAGGACAGAGCCCAATACACCTCCACACTCCCCCAAACTTCAATTAATTGTGCCCACACCTTCACATAAGTGAAAGAAGCCAAAGGCCCATCAAATCCCTCTTCCACAGAGCCTCTACCATAGCTCTAGACTAACACTTGAAATCGAGCTTGGTCGAATACATACCTAGGCCTTACACCAAGACCAGGGACTCAATCCCTAGCCTCCTTGGACCCCAAAAAACGCGTCGAGCACCTCTGATTGAAGCCTCCCTTCTTAGAGAAAAGGTGTAAAACTTCTCCTTCTCCCGATCTTATTTCGATTCTCCATTTATTTAAGCTTGATTTCATGGCATCTTAACTGTATGGATGTGTTTGTCTCACTTTGGTGAGTCCATAGGATCAAACTCGAAGTGATTTGGTTGAGTCTAGGCTAAGATCTTAAGGTTTTAGTGTGGACGGTAACGGGATCATTCTATCGGGGACGATGACGGGGAGCCGTTTGATCAAGCGTGTATCAAATGGTCGGGGGAGATCGAGCCAGACAGCGCTTCGGGACATAAATCGCGGGCCGAGTCAGCAGCTACGTGGACGGCGACATCCAACCAGAGCACGCCACGCATGCCTTTGGAGCTGCCTAAGATCTAGTCAGCACACGCTATTTAAATAGATAAATAGGGCTTTTCCTATTTATTTAAATACCCTTAACTCAAAAAATTCATAACTTTGTGTAGAAAAATCACAAAAATAAAATAAAAATACCCTCTTGCTCAGAAAATACATAACTTTGTGTAGAAAAATCACAAAAATAAAATAAAAATACCCTCTTGCTCAGCTTCTATTTATTTAAATACCCCCAAACTTATAAAATCCATAAATTTGTGTAGAAAAATCACAAAAATAAAATAAAAATACCCTCTTGCTCAGTGAACAAAGGAAAACAATGTGGAACTAATTTCAAGTCCATTTGGTGCATATTTTATTTTTAATTAATTAAACATTGTTTGGGATCATTTGATTCTCCATGCATAATGGCACATCAGCTTGACTTGGAATTTTAGCATGTTGTAGCCTCTGTCTAGGGAAGTATTCTCTAATTTTTCCAANCTAATTTCAATTCCATTTGGTGCATATTTTATTTTTAATTAATTAAAAAGTGTTTCAGATCATTTGATTCTCCATGCATAAGCACATCAGCTTGACTTGGAATTTTAGCATGTTGTAGCCTCTGTCTAGGGAAGTATTCTCTAATTTTTTCAAAGTCAGAGGAACCTTCTATACAGAGACCCATATTTTTTAAGATATTTCACATTATTTCTTTAAAATAATCATGGAAATAAGCATATTGGTTATAAAATCCTAAGAAAATTN
The DNA here is from genome assembly GCA_002079205.1 of Phalaenopsis hybrid cultivar. Lineage (NCBI taxonomy): Eukaryota > Viridiplantae > Streptophyta > Magnoliopsida > Asparagales > Orchidaceae > Phalaenopsis > Phalaenopsis hybrid cultivar. The sequence continues at coordinate 238,056 of JXCR01105597.1, forward strand.
GAAGAAAATTTTGGAAGGTCCATCATGACTAGAGAAACCATTGGAAAAAATTTCATGGGTTAAGTCATTTAAAATGTCCTTAAATTTTACAAACACTAAATTATTAAGATAATTAATTTTGAAAAATTTAAACATCTAAATGACTTGATTTTTTATCTCTAATGTGATTTATGATCCGGAAAACACATCATAAAAATTTTGAAATATTTTGAGTTCATTTGACACCTTAAGTTGATTTTTAAAGATAAATACCNTTAAATGACTTGATTTTTAATCTCTAATGTGATTTATGATCCAGAGAACACATCATAAAAATTTTGAAATATTTTGAGTTCATTTGACACCTTAAGTTGATTTTTAAAGATAAATACCACTTTTAACACTTAAATAATTTTTAAAAATCAAAATATAACTCAAAAAATTATGAAACTTAGTTTTTTGAGTTCTCTGTAATCAGAGGTATTTTCTAAAAATAAAACAATATTTAAAATAAAAATTTGATTTTTAGCCTATTCTAAATATTTAAATAATTAAAAATCCATAAAAATCACAAAAATAATAAAACTCATGAAAATATTCTAAATTATTTCCTAATCACTTAGAAATAATTAGAATATTTCTACTAATTTTATAAATAAAGATATTGAATTTTAAAGCTTAAAAATAATTTTTAAAGGCTAAAAAATGAGTTTATCACTAAAATAATTTCAATAAATCAAAGAAAAATATGAAAAATATAAAATTTGCTCCTTTGATCAATAAATCAAAGAAAAATCAGAAAAATATAAAGTTTTCTCCTCTGAGTTCTCTGACCTTAGGGAGATCTTTCAAAAATACAAAACTTAATTTAAAAATCAGAAAAATATAAAATTTTCTCCTTTGAGTTTTCTGACTTTAGTGAGATTTTTCAAAAATACAAAACGTAATTTTCATCACGAAGGAGAAATAAAAAATATATATATAATTTGCTCCTTTGAGTTTTCTAACCTTCGAGAGATTTTTCAAAAATACAAAACTTAATTTTCACCACTTAAAATATTTTATTTTTATTAATACCCGAATTTAAAATAATTCTAATAAATCACAGAAAATTAAAAAAAAATCATGAAATTTGATTCAAATGCTTCTCTGGTCTAGGTCTACCTCCAGTAAAAATTTAAAAGGATTGTAATTTATCTTGGTCAAGTTAGGAATCTTCTTCAAAAAATCTTATCTTTACATGAAAATAATTACATAAATTAAATTAAATTTTGAAAAAATAACATTTTCTCCTCTGATGTCTNTCTGGTCTACATCTACCTCCAGTAAAAATTTCAAAGGATTGTGATTTATCTTGGTCAAGTTAGGAATTTTCTTTGAAAAATCTTATCCTTACATGAAAATAATTACATAAATTAAATTAAATTTTGAAAAAAAATAACATTTTCTCCTCTGATGTCTCAATTGACACATAAATAAGGTAGGATAAAAATTTTAAAGTCATTCGAATTGAATTTGACAAATTATGAGGTGTTAGAGCCTTAGGGGCAAATGTGTAATTTTGGAAATTTTGCCTTCATTAACATTTAGGCTTAATTCAAGGAGGGAAAATGGGTAACCTCTGATCTTAATCAATTTATTGATGCTTGAAACACAAGGGAGTTAATTGGTAGAAACTAATTTCACTTTTCTCATTAAAAAAATAAGTTAATAAATTTCTAAATTATTAAGATTTGGAAGTTTATTAAAATTAAGTGATCCTNCAAACTAATTTAACTTTTCTCATTAAAAAGATAAGTTAATAAATTTCTAAATTTTTAAGATTCGGAAGTTTATTAAAATTAAGTGATCCTGGACTTAGGGGTATAAATTTTGAAGTCGAAAATTAATCAATCTAATACCCCTATCTTGATTTTCAAATAAAATCCAAATCATGAATCATGACCACTTAAAGCTTAACCCCCTATTTTGATTTTCAAATAAAATCCAAATTATGAATCAAGACCACCTAAAGTTTAACCCTTTTCAAAAATTAAGACACCTCATTTAGGTCTTAAGGGCTTAGTGGTGACTTAGGCCAAATCTAAATTGACTAAATGAGGATTAGAGAAGTAGGCCTTAAGGGCTTAGTGATGACTTAGGCTAAATTAAAAAATTGGTTAAACAAAGATTAGGAGAAATAAGATGATTAAATCAAACATCTTTGAAACACCACTAAGCCCAATTATGATTAAAATTTGGCTAAGTGTTCAAATTACACTAACTCCCCTTCAAGGGTCTTCACCCACATAATTCTAAAATTAAATGATAAATGATAATTACCCTATTCTTAGGGGTAATTGAGACATCAATGTTCACTGAGTAATAAGGGTATTTACAGAATGAACTATTAAGCAACATAATAAGTTTAAATGAACTCAAGACTTTTCACCAGTTGGTGAGAGGGAGGCATGGACCTACTTCCCCCTCCTAACTTATTGGATACCTCACAAGCCTATTAAACTTAAAATTCTTCTCTTAAAGAAATCATCCTTAATTAAATTTTTTAAGGACTCACCAGGATATGACATAGGGTTAGGAAAACTACCAAAACCTTATTTTTCCTACTCTTCATAATTGCCCTCACATGCATTTTTAAGTTTCAGGTGGTGAAACGAGAAGTCTCGCCAGGTACGCTTTTACAGTTTATAGTACCGTCTTTCTTCTGCCTTTTCCTTACATGTTTTATGCTTGCATTTATCTACAAAAACTTGCATGTAAACCATAACCATAATCAAAACCAAAACTAAAATTAACCAAGATAAAATTCACCGCCACAATATTAAAAATATTAAACAATTCAAAATTTAATCATAAACATCACCCAAAACCACAACTTTAACTAAAATAAGAAGTCTCTATCGAATGANGCAGACCAAATGGACATCATACTTTCCTTAGTTTATTTGATCGAGCATCATCCTCAAGTCTTGTGTTTATCCTTCAGAATAGATACAGGATTTGAGGTACAGTACTCTTTAATTTTAAACTATGAAAAAAATGGGGTTAGTTTGATTTCATACTTCAACGTCCTTCCGAAGTGGGCGATGGGTTTTTGATTCCGGTGACCGATAGCTTCTTACGGGCAACTCCCCACAAACCAACCCGAAATAATGCCGACAATAAGCTTGATTCCTTTGATTATTGGAGTTTCCCAATGGGTTCACAGTATTATTTCCCCATTGCGGATTTACATCATTAGAGTTATTGTTACTACAACTAAAATTTGAATGATTCTTCCGTCTAGGATTATAATATTTGGCATAAGGGTTATTAGAATGATTATTTATTGCATTCAAAGTCTCATAAGAATATTAAGATTCTATCATTTGTCCTAATGGGTTTTCCTTAAGCATAGGTGTTGTCTGAGAATAATTCTTTCAATATTGATCTATCTTCTTTGATATAGCAGCAATTTGGGCAGCTAACATAGATATTACATCAAAATCATGAACACTAGCTACTCTTTTTAGATTTACCCTTTCAAAGAGCCATTAAAAATTATTAGTGGTGTGAGAGAGAGAGAGGGGGTGTGAGTTAGAGATAAAGGGAGAAGAGGAGATTTTCCTCTAAAGTTGTAAGAGGAGAGGGAAGCTGAGAGATTTCTTCTTCATTACACTTCTAAGAGAGAATTGGGAGTGATTGTAAAGAGAGAAAGACTTGGAGAGAACCTCTAGGGATTTTCTTGGGAAAGATTGTGAGATAAGTTATATTTTTATTTCTTTTGTTTTGTAAACTTATTTTAATATATAAAATCTGTGTTTTATCGTATCCTTCTCATGAATTTTGAGTAGTTTTCTTTATCCTTCTCCCAACTTTGAGATATTATTTTGTGATGAATAGAGTTTGTTTTCCATGATTTTAAATGATAATACTTTATGATGATTTGAATTCTAATCTTCATTTACTTTTCAATTTGGCCAATTTAAACGTTAAAACTTGTTGAGAGACATATGTTCTTAAATGGAATATGATTTCTATAATAGGGAGAATCACATTTGAATTCATGGGAGAGTATGTTATCCATGAGATTGGGTGCAAATGAATAGGGAAATATACTTTGTTGGATGTAGAATTGGAGATTTTAAGGTAATAGATTAAAATACCCAATTTGATCTAGTTGATTGTTAGCCCTCAAGGGAGGGGTAGTGGGAGCTCTGGAGTGGCAATCGGTATCCTCCTAGCCTAACCACAGAATTAGGGATCAAACTTTGGATTAGTTAATGTTCCTTATATCACTCGGAAGAGTGAAAATAATAGGATTGCTCCTATTTGGCACAAAACATTATATATATATATATATATATATATATATATATATATATATATATAT
>JXCR01105597.1:248670-269172 GCA_002079205.1 Phalaenopsis hybrid cultivar
TAGAAATTTGAGCTCAGGGTTGTGAGTGATTGTGAGTGCAGATGAGTGTAGTGAGTGCCTTAGCTCCAGACCAACACCCAAGGTCAACCCTAAGGTCCAGATATCCTAGGGGTGACTCATCCTGAGTTTCCCCCACAGTGACCCCACCTACTAAGTACATAGAGGTTGGGAGCAATATTGGCAACTCCAGTTGAGTAAAGAAGAGGGTAGAATTTCTAATGGTGAGGGTTCCAAGTCTAGTTTTCTAGGANGCTATTCAACAGAGAAGTGGAAAAGAATTAGAAAATAGAGTTCAACAAGAGGTTGAAGTTGAAAAAGATGAGGTGGAAAATGAANATGAGGTCAACATGTTAAAGTAAATCCTAAAGATCAGAACAAAGAGAAAATTAAAGCTATTCAACTAAGAAGTGGAAAAGAATTAGAAAATAGAGTTCAACAAGAGGTTGAAGTTGAAAAAGATGAGGTGGAATATGAAAAATTTTGTGAAGATTTTCATTTTGAAGCAAAAAATCCTATTAAACCAATTAAAATCACTATAAAAAAACCACCACCACCATTTCCTCAAATATTGAAGCAGAATCATAGAGATAATTAATTTTTGAAATTTTTGGAAATTTTGAGAAAATTAACGATAGACATGCCAAGCTCTGTGATGTTCATGAAGGATATGCTTAACAAGAAAAAAAATTCTGTAGATAATAAGACTGTTGCACTTAGCGAAGAGTGTAGTGCTATAATTCAGAGAAAACTTCATGAAAAACTTAAAGATCCTAGAAGTTTTACAATTTCTTGTGCTATTGGCAAAAAATTTTATGGAAATGCTTTATGTGATTTAGGAGTTAATATTAATCTTTTGCGNTGAAATTTCGAGAAAATTAACGATGACATGCCAAGCTCTGTGATGTTCATGAAGGATATGCTTAACAAGAAAAAAGAATTCTGTAGATAATAAGACTGTTGCACTTAGCAAAGAGTGTAGCTCTATAATTCAGAAAAAACTTCATGAAAAACTTAAAGATCCTAGAAGTTTTACAACTTCTTGTGCTATTGGCAAAAAATTTTATGGAAATGCTTTATGTGATTTAGGAGTTAATATTAATCTTTTGCGGCTATCAATTATCAGAAGGTTGGGCTTAGGAGATATTTCAACTATAATTGTAACTCTTCAGTTAGTTGATCATTTCATCACCTATCATAAAGGAGTAATAGAACATATTTTGGTAAAAGTTGATAAATTTATTTTTCCTGTGGACTTTATTGTATTAGATATGGAGGAAGATAAAGAACTTTCTATCATTTTAGGAAGATCATTCCTAGCCACTCTAAGAGCTTTGATAGATGTGCAGAAAGGAGAATTAACTATGAGAGTTAGTGGTCAAGAGATTACATTTAATATTGTAAATCAATGAGATATCCTGCAAAAGAGGAAGAGATTGAATGCTTCAAGATGGATATTAATGAATATTTAAGCCATGAGTATTTCAAGAAAACTTCTGAAAGAGAATTTAAAAAGAAATATATGGAATATTAAGATGAGGATAAAATTCAAGATGAACCTATGGAAATGATTAAAGAGGATATGGAGTAAGTTTAGGAAAGATTTGAAATGTTAANGTTACATTTTAATATTGTAAATCAATGAGATATCCTGCAAAAGAGCAAGAGATTGAATGCTTCAAGATGGATATTAATGAATATTTAAGCCATGAGTATTTCAAAAAAACTTCTGAAAGAGAATTTAAAAAGAAATATATGGAATATTAAGATGAGGATTAAATTCAAGATGAACCTATGGAAATGATTAAAGAGGATATGGAGTAAGTTTAGGAAAGATTTGAAATGTTAANATTATTGTTACTCCAACTAAAATTTTGATGTTTCTTCAAACCAAGATTATAATAATTAGCATAAGGATTATTAGAACGCTTATTTATTACCTTTAAGGTCACACAAGAAGATTGAGATTTTATCATTTGTCCCAATGAGTTTTCCTCAAGCACAGGTGGTGTCTGAGAATAATTCATTTGATATTGATCTATCTTCTTTGATATAGTATCTATTTGGGTAGCTAACATAGATATTGCATCAGAATCATGAATACTAGCTACTCTTTTTGCATTTACCTTTTTAGAGGGCTATTGAAAATTATTAGTAGTCATCTCTTCAATTAAATAATATACTTCATCTAATGGTTTTGACATTAATGATCCACCAGCAGCAACATCAATTATTGATCTAAGAGATCCAACCAATCCATTATAAAAATTTTGAATTATTAACCAATCTGGTAAAGCATGGTCTGGACACTTCTTAAGGAGATCTTTAAATCTATGACAGGCTTCATAAATTGATTCCCTTTCAAACTGGAAAAAATAAGTAATATCATTTCTAAGTTTAACAGTTTCTGAAGGCGGGAAATATTTAGATAAAAACATTTGTGATAAGTCTCCTCAAGTTCTGATAAATTGAGGTGCTAACAAGTTTAACCACATCTTAGCTTTATCCCTTAGTGAAAAAGGAAAAATTCTAAGTCTGACGGCATCATTCTATACCCCATCATATTTAAATGTAGCACACAATTCTAAAAAAACTAGCAAGGTGTAAGTTGGGATCTTCAGTTAGTGTTCCCCACAACTGAATATTCTAAATCGTTTGGATAATGGTAGGTTTAAGCTCAAATGAATTGATAGCTACAGTAGGGTTTTGTATACTCAAATAAATTTCATCTGCTGTAGGATTAGCATAATCTCTTAAATGTTTTTGATAAAGTTTATTTTTAGAATTACTTGAGTTGCAAGCCATTCTGCTAGAATTATCTATCTCTTTTTATTTTTTTCAAAATTTTCTTATTGTACTTTCTAACTCCGAATCGTAAGGCACTAATTCTTTAGATCTTAAATTATGCATAAATAAACACAATAAGCAATTAAAATAAATAAACACAATCAGCAATTAAAATAAATAAACACATTAAAATATGAAANATAAGCAATTAAAATAGATAAACACATTAAAATATGAAAATATTCAAAATTAAATAATGAATAGTTTTTTTTAAATAAAAAAATTAAAATTATAATATAATTTACTAATACTTTCTGTTACTTTCCTGACAACGGCCCTAAAAACTTGATTCAGGCGGATTTAGTATGCTATTTTTGCAAATATTTTTCAATATTACAAAATACAAACTGCAGTAATAATAATAAATATGCAATATAAACCTTNCGTTACTTTCCTGACAACGGCGCTAAAAACTTGATTCAGGCGGACTTAGTATGCTATTTTTTGCAAATATTTTTCAATATTACAAAATACAAACTGCAGTAATAATAATAAATATGCAATATAAACCTTNTCTTTAATTTGTATGCCTAAAATTTTATTAGAAAATCAACATAAATAAAGAGCTGATCCTCAAATGAGATTATGATGAAAAAAGTAATAAAAAAAGAAATTTTAAAATGGTTTGATGCTGGAATAATATATCCTATTTCAAACAGTGCTAGGGTTAGTCCGATTCACTGTGTTCCAAGAAAAGGAGGTCTGACTGTAGTGACAAATGAGCATAATGAATTAATATTAACAAAACACGTCACTGGCTGGTGAATCTGCATAGAATATAGAAAATTAAATTCTGCCACCAAGAAGGACCAGATGTTGTAAAGATTATCTAGGCATAAATTTTTTTATTTTCTGGATGGATATACGGGTTATCATCAAATACATATTGCTCCATAGGATCAAGATAAAACAACATTTACTAGTTCTTATGAAACTTTTGCTTTTCGGTGAATGCCTTTTGGATTATGTAATGCACCTACAATATTTCAAAGATGTATGATGTCAATTTTCAGTGATTTGATTAAAAAAGGGATTAAAGTCTTTATGGACGATTTTTTTGTATTTGGAACTTCATTCAAAATATGTCTAAATCATTTAGAAAAAGTTCTAGAATGTTGTGAAAAGACTAATCTCGTATTGAATTGGGAAAAATGTTAATTTATGGTTGCAGGAGAAAATTTGCTTGGGCATAAAATTTCAAAAAAAAGGCATGGAAGTTGATCCTACAAAAATACAGGTTATATTGAACCTACCTCGACCTACCACAGTAAAAGGAGTTAGGAGATTTTTAAGACATGCTGGACTTTACAGGAGATACATTAAATATTTTTCAAAAATTACTAAACCTTTTATGCCAACTTCATGAAAAAGATACAAAATTTGACTTTAATCAAGATNAATCAAAGAATTCAATTTTAATTTGAAAGAAGCTAGTGAGAAAAGATTATTGCAATTGAATGATCTTAAGGAAATTATGAATAAATCTTACAATAATGCAAGGATTTGAAAGAAAAAGATTAAAGAATGGCATGATCCGAAGATAATAAAAAGAGAACTTAAACCTAGATAGGAAGTTTTATTATATAATATAAGATTAAAATTATTTCCTGGAAAATTGAAATCTAGATGAAAAGGGCCATTCAGAGTTATAAAAGTCTATCGATGTCGGGCAGTTAATATTGAAGACGCCAAGACTGGACAAATATTTAAAGTGAATGAGCACAGATTGAAATCATATTTTGATGGTCAAAAAATAGCTTGTAAAGAGACTGTAATGTTGGGTCACTTAGAATAAGACTGGGAATGTCAGGCTGACGACATTAAACTAAACATTGTGAGAGGCAACCCATATGTATCATTGTTTAGTTAGTTTTTTATTTTATTTTATTTAAGATATTTTACGTATATTTATGTTATGTCTTTATTTAGTCTATGTATTTGATAAAATATTTAGAAACATCTTTATTTGCCTAATTTTATAAAAAATTGAGAATTTATCAAATCAAAATCGAAACAGAGAAAATTTTAGAACTGGCTCATGAAGCGCCACTTTCCAAAGAGCTGGTGCATGATGGGCTAGATTGTCGCATGATGCACCGTGGGTCCGAAAATATTTAAAACGTGTCAAATGGTGGTTTTTAGCGATTTTTTGCGGTTTCTTCTCCATATAACTCCTAGAATCTGACTCCAAACCATATTTTAGGGGGGAAATGAGGGAAGAGTCAACACTTTTCAAATCCTATGGCTTCCCACTCTACAAACTTCGTTAGATTTTGAATTTTCAACTAGAGAAAGTTCGTCAGTTTTGATGCGCAGAATTTACACGATCGAGTTCTAGTGAAGAAGAGGCTTATCAAAAAAAAGGGATTTATGAATCAAGGTTTCAATACATCAAATACTCGAGTGGAAGAGACTATTACATAGAGGCATTGAGAAGTGCTTGTAAATCTTCATGGGATCAACCAAGGAATGATTTATGTGTGAGATAGGTTTGTGCAATTCACTAATTCAAGAATAAATGAGATGTTTATGATTGAAAGTGTGTCTTTCTACCATTATGCAAACTTTAACCATACAAGAAAGAATATGAATGAACTCTACTGCTACCTTACGAATGAAGATGCAAATTGGGATACCAGAGATGATGGAAATGTAAGTTTTCCCTCATCATTTTTAAATCCAATTTCAAAAGTGTGACACTTCTTCATTTCATCAAAAATACTGTCTACTATGAAGATTAGTAAAGTAACAAAGGAGAGCACTATTTTAAATTATTGCATTCAAACTGGAAAACCTATTGATGTTGGAGCTATTATTGTGAAATCAATTTTGGGTTTGATTGTGAATGGATCTGCAACTGGAATTGGACATCCATCCACTATTTTCCTACTATGCATTCAATCGCAAGTACCTTACAAAAGTTTGGAAAAAGTGTTTCTTACTTGGAAGCTGATGGATCCAAAAGTCTATTGCAACTGTATTGGAATGGGAGATGAAAATGATATGAATGTACTAATGGATCAAGGATCTCAGAATTCATCATCTATTCAGCCCTACTACAACTCGAGTGCACTTTCAAAGAGGATCAAGAAGATAGAGAAAGAAGGCATAATCTTATGCATGTGATTGGAAATATTACTAAAATTTTGGATCATCTGGATTGGAGACTAAAGAAATATTTTGAACATATAGGGTGTATTGAAGATGGATTGGTACGTATGTTCAAGAAACATGCTTAGATTGAGGAGGAAAATTTAACTGATGAATTTCCATACCGACCCTTCTACAACTTGTATGTGTACTCTCAATCTATGGAAGATATCCAGGAGGATGATAGTGAAGAAGATGTTTGATCTTAATTTATGCATAGAATATTTTGTTTAGTACTGGTTATTTTATTTTATTAAGTTAGATTGAATTTCCTTTCTAATGAACATTATATATGTTATGTTCTGAATTTTTATTTTTAGATTTTAGTGTTAGGATGTTGGTTTGCTTAAGAACACTGAATTTGATGTTTGTTGGCTTAAAAAATGTTAGTTTGTAATAATGTAAATTTTATATATAAATGTGAGTTTTGTGTTGTTTGTGAAAGCTTTGTGTTAGTGCGATGTTCATTTATGCTTAGAAAGGTTTATTGGAGTCAAATAGAGGTTAACGTAAAGCGGCACAGAGTAGATTTCCATAGAGATCGAAATTTGGAGAATTTAAGCTCTGTCACATGATGCACCAAAGTTATGAACACGCCTTATTGCCTAGANGATAAAAGAATTCAATTTTAATTTGAAAGAAGCTAGTGAGAAAAGATTATTGCAATTGAATGATCATAAGGAAATTATGAATAAATCTTACAATAATGCAAGGATTTGAAAGAAAAATATTAAAGAATGGCATGATCCGAAGATAATAAAAAGAGAACTTAAACTTAGATAGGAAGTTTTATTATATAATATAAGATTGAAATTATTTCTTGGAAAATTGAAATCTAGATGAAAAGGGCCATTCAGAGTTATAAAAGTCTATCGATGTCGGGCAGTTAATATTGAAGACGCCAAGACTGGACAAATATTTAAAGTGAATGAGCACAGATTGAAATCATATTTTGATGGTCAAAAAATAGCTTGTAAAGAGACTGTAATGTTGGGTCACTTAGAATAAGACTGGGAATGTCAGGCTGACGACATTAAACTAAACACTGTGAGAGGCAACCCATATGTATCATTGTTTAGTTAGTTTTTTATTTTATTTTATTTAAAATATTTTACATATATTTATGTTTATGTCTTTATTTAGTCTATGTATTTGATAAAATATTTAGAAACATCTTTATTTGCCTAATTTTATAAAAAAATTGAGAATTTATCGGATCAAAATTGAAACAGAGAAAATTCTAGAACTAGCTCATGAAGTGCCACTTTCCAAAGAGCTGGTGCATGATGGGCTAGATTGGCGCATGATGCACTGTGGGTCTGAAAATATTTAAAACGTGTCAAATGGTGATTTTTAGCGGTTTTTTGCAGTTCCTTCTCCATATAACTCCTAAAATCTGACTCCAAACCATATTTTAGGGGGGAAAATGAGGGAAGAGTCAACACTTTTCAAATCCTATGGCTTCCCACTCTAAAAACTTTGTTAGATTTTGAATTTTCAACTAGAGAAAGTTCGTCAGTTTTGATGTGCAGAATTTACACGATCGAGTTCTAGTGAAGAAGAGGCTTATCAAAAAAAAGGGATTTATGAATCAAGGTTTCAATACATCAAATACTCGAGTGGAAGAGACTATTATGTAGAGGCATTGAGAAGTGCTTGTAAATCTTCATGGGATCAACCAAGGAATGATTTATGTGTGAGACAGGTTTGTGCAATTCACTAATTCCAGAATAAATGAGATGTTTATGATTGAAAGTGTGCCTTTCTACCATTATGCAAACTTTAACCATATAAGAAAGAATATGAATGAACTCTACTGCTACCTTATGAATGAAGATGCAAATTGGGATACCAGAGATGATGGAAATGTAAGTTTTCCCTCATCATTTTTAAATCCAATTTCAAAAGCGTGACACTTCTTCATTTCATCAAAAATACTGTCTACTATGAAGATTAGTAAACTAACAAAGGAGAGCACTATTTTAAATTATTGCATTCAAACTGGAAAACCTATTGATGTTGGAGCTATTATTGTGAAATCAATTTTGGGTTTGATTGTGAATGGATCTGCAACTAGACTTGGACATCCATACACTATTTTCCTACTATGCATTCAATCGCAAGTACCTTACAAAAGTTTGGAAAAAGTGTTTCTTACTTGAAAGCTGATGGATCCAAAAGTCTATTGCAGCTGTATTGGAATGGGAGATGAAAATGATATGAATGTACTAATGGATCAAGGATCTCAGAATTCATCATCTATTCAGCCCTACTACAACTCGAGTGCACTTTCAAAGAGGATCAAGAAGATAGAGAAAGAAGGCATAATCTTATGCATGTGATTGGAAATATTACTAAAATTTTGGATCATCTGGATTGGAGACTAAAGAAATATTTTGAACATATAGGGTGTATTGAAGATGGATTGGTACGTATGTTCAAGAAACATGCTTAGATTGAGGAGGAAAATTTAACTGATGAATTTCCATACCGACCCTTCTACAACTTGTATGTGTACTCTCAATCTATGGAAGATATCCAGGAGGATGATAGTGAAGAAGATGTTTGATCTTAATTTATGCATAGAATATTTTGTTTAGTACTGGTTATTTTATTTTATTAAGTTAGATTGAATTTCCTTTCTAATGAACATTATATATGTTATGTTCTGAATTTTTATTTTTAGATTTTAGTGTTAGGATGTTGGTTTGCTTAAGAACACTGAATTTGATGTTTGTTGGCTTAAAAAATGTTAGTTTGTAATAATGTAAATTTTATATATAAATGTGAGTTTTGTGTTGTTTGTGAAAGCTTTGTGTTAGTGCGATGTTCATTTATGCTTAGAAAGGTTTATTGGAGTCAAATAGAGGTTAACGTAAAGCGGCACAGAGNTTCAGTCAAAAGTATGACACCACTTCATTTCTGTCAAACTGTTGCCAACAATTCATTTGGCTGATGTTACAAAAGGCAGAGTTGTACTAAACTATTGCATTCAGAATATGAAGGAAATAGATGTTTGTGCACTTATAGTTCAGCATATTCAAAGTATAGCTGGTAGTATTACAGCTGGAGGTTTGGGATACCCTGCCTTGATTTTCACTCTATGTGAACTATCAGGAGTAGAATCCCATAGAAATGAAGATAGATTACAACCACAGAATCTGATTGGGAGGCATATAATTTAAATATTAGAATCATTTGTTGAGTTTAGAAGTGGAAGAACGGATAAGCCCTCTACATCTACTGCAGGGGCATCTACCTCTCGATCTATATATTCAAACTCAGTTGGGATAGATATGAGCAAGGAATGCATATAATGATGAATATCAGCAGAGGAGAGTACAACATGATAATGAGTTTGAGAATGCCATGGTAAGACATCTTAGGGGTGAACCTAATTTGGACTTTCCTGCTTGCCCCAATTTCACTCCCTATACTTCCATTCATGATGATGAAGAAGAAGAATCAGATGATGAAGAGGAAGAAGATGAGGATTGATATTTTATGAGTCTAGTTTAGTTTGTTTTTTATGTTTGATTGTGGTTGTTTTTTGTATTATGATGTACTTTCATTTGAAAACTGTTGTGGTAAAAACTTTTATGTAGAGTTGTGAACTGAATCTGTAATAGTAACTGTAAACTTTCACATTTTCNGATGTTTGATTGTGGTTGTTGTTTGTATTATGATGTACTTTCATTTGAAAATTGTTGTGGTAAAAACTTTTATGTAGAGTTGTGAACTGAATCTGTAATAGTAACTGTAAACTTTCACATTTTCTGCATTTTTAGTATTTTCAGTTTAGTTTTTTCAATTTTTGTATTTATGTTTTTAATTCTCAGCAAGTTTTCTAGAATATATAATGTTTTATTTAATTTTTTAAAGCATGTATGTAGTTTTACAGTTAGTGCCTGCAGTATACCAAAGCCCAGTTTATAGTCAGAAATCCTCTATAGGTCAGTTTTTATTTTTATGCATTTACTGTTTTCTTTCGCCTACTATATTTTACACTAAAAATATCTTTAAAATCACTTAAAAACTTAAGTTTGGGGGAAAGAAAAATTTCTTTTGAAAAGAAGTAAACTAAATTTTATTTGTCCTTAACTATATTTTTAAAATTAATTTAACATGGCCTGGGATATTAAGATTTAAATTTAAATTACTATACTTATGTTTATAAATATTGTGGTAAGTTTAGGTAAAAAGNGGAAGTAAACTAAATTTTATTTGTCCTTAACTATATTTTTAAAATTAATTTAACGTGGCTTGGGATATTAAGATTTAAATTTAAATTACTATACTTATGTTTATAAATATTGTGGTAAGTTTAGGTAAAAAGTTTTTTTAATAATTAAGGTCAATTCCAAAGTTAAAGATATTTACTATGGTAGGATAAAACTATGTTTTTCTATTTAAAATAAAGAAAATTGTATTTTTGAAGTATTAAGATTTTAGAGTTTCATGTAAGATGAAAAGAATGAGCCTTTATGAAAAATCATAAACTAATATAAATTTATAAAGTGCTGAAAGGTATAGAGTTTTGACTTTAAGAAGAGGATATTGAAGTTCAAAATTATTAAAGGCTATCCAGATATAATAATCCTCACTTGAAAAAGAAAAAGAAAAAGAAAAGAAAGAATTGAAAAGATCTTAAAATAAAAAAAAAAAGAAGAAAGAAAAAGAAAAGAAAAAATAAGTGAGGAGAAGCTTGAGGAGATGCCTAATAAAAAATTAGCATCACTTGAATCAACTTAAAGAAGAAGCTTTATTACATTTTCTAAACTTGTATTCGATTATTAGTAACATTCCTAGTAAAGTTTTCATGAAGTTCCTTTTCATATGAATGTTTTAAATTTCTTTATTATGACAAATTGTAATTCTTCTTGAGATGAATAGAGATTCAGAAGTCTTAAATTTGATTACTAAGCATTCCCAGACTTAGATTTTGAGTCTAAGTTATTTAAGGCTTTTTCTTAAATTTTGTTATTCATAGAAGTTATAAGTTAATCTCTATCCTAAGTCATATGCTTTTATGTAATAAAAGTGTCACTNTAGACTTAGATTTTGAATCTAAGTTATTTAAGGCTTTTTCTTAAACTTTGTTATTCATAGAAGTTATAAGTTAATCTCTATCCTAAGTCATATGCTTTTATGTAATAAAAGTGTCACTTGAGGACAAGTAACATTTAAGTTTGGGGGATTTTGATACACCAAAATAATATACTATTTTAAGTACTTATTGCTTATTTTTTGTGATATTGCACTTTAAAGAAGGGTATTTTTGTGTTTTTATTGCAGGTATATCATTTTTAGGCATTTGGAGCAAAAATGGTAAAAAGAATGAAATTTGGAGCTAAAACAGCAAATTTTGGGATACTGGCGCATGATGCACCAGGGACGACTTTTTCAAATTAACGCGGTTCGAGATAAATTTTTGCTTGAATTTCAAAAGGACACTTGGAGTAATTCAANTATTAGAGCTAAAACAGCAAATTTTGGGATACTGGCGCATGATGCACCAGGGATGACTTTTTCAAATTAACGCGGTTCGAGATAAATTTTTGCTTGAATTTCAAAAGGACACTTGGAGTAATTCAA
This sequence comes from Phalaenopsis hybrid cultivar, assembly GCA_002079205.1. NCBI lineage: Eukaryota > Viridiplantae > Streptophyta > Magnoliopsida > Asparagales > Orchidaceae > Phalaenopsis > Phalaenopsis hybrid cultivar. Next base: position 260,260 of record JXCR01105597.1, read on the forward strand.
TTGGGAATGTTCTTTAATGAAGGGATATGACTCTTGGATCAAATGACATATCTTTGAATTCAAAAGAGTTGACTTTTGGAGATATTTTGGAGGGAATTTTGAATTCTTTTCCAAAGGAGACAACCCAAAATAAAAGAAGAAGACTTGAAAGAGGCTTTTTGGTGTGTGGAGTGAGAGAGAGAGAGGGGCGTGAGTAAGAGATAGAGAGAGAAGAGGAGATTTTCTTCTAGGGTTGTAAGAGGNGATTTTGGAGGGAATTTTGAATTCTTTTCCAAAGGAGGCAACCCAAAATAAAATAAGAAGACTTGAAAGAGGCTTTTTGGTGTGTGGCGTGAGAGAGAGAGAGGGGCGTGAGTAAGAGATAGAGAGAGAAGAGGAGATTTTCTTCTAGGGTTGTAAGAGGAGAGGGAATGTGAGAGATTTCTTCTTCATTACACTTCTAGGAGAGAATTGAGAGTGATTGTAAAGAGAGAAATGCTTGAAGAGAACTTCTAGGAACTAGGTTGGGAAGGATTGATAGATAAGTTGTATTTTTATTTCTTTTATTTTGTAAACTTTCTTTTATATATGAAATCCATGTTTTATCGTATCCTTCTCATGAATTCTGAGTAATCTTCTTTATCCTTCTAAANATCTTCATTACACTTCTAGGAGAGAATTGGGAGTGATTGTAAAGAGAGAAATGCTTGAAGAGAACTTCTAGGAATTTGGTTGGGAAGGATTGAGAGATAAGTTGTATTTTTATTTCTTTTATTTTGTAAACTTTTTTTTATATATGAAATCCATGTTTTATCGTATCCTTCTCATGAATTCTGAGTAATCTTCTTTATCCTTCTAAAAATTGACAAGGATGGTCTTCCTAGAATGTTAGGAATTTTTTTATCTTCCTCTATATCTAATACAATAAAGTCCACATGAAAGATAAATTTATCAACTTTTATCAAAACATCTTTAATAACTCCTCTAGTATAAATAATCAAATGATCAGCTAACTGAAGAGTTATAGTTATAGGTGAAATATCTCCTAAACCCAACCTTTTAAAAATTGAAANCCAAAACATCTTTAATAACTCCTCTAGTATAAATAATCAAATGATCAGCTAAATGAAGAGTTATAGTTATAGGTGAAATATCTCCTAAACCCAACCTTTTAAAAATTGAAAAAGGCATAATATTAATACTGGCTTCTAAATCACATAAAACTTTTTCAAAAAATATTTTGCCAACAGCACAAAGAATAGTAAAACTACCAGGATCTTCATGTTTTTCAGAAAGCTTCTTCTGAATTATAGCACCACACTCCTCACTGAGTGCAACAGTCTCTATATCTATAAACTTCCTTTTCTTATTAAGTATATCCTTCATAAACTTCACATAGCTTGACATTTGTTCCAAGGCTTCAATAAATGGAATTTTTATTGTTAATTTCCTCAATATTTCAAAAAATTTTGAAAATTGGTTATCTTTATTTTTTTGCTTCAATCTTTGAGGAAATGGAGGTGGTGACCTTTCTGTAGTGGTTTTTATTGGTTGAATAGGACATCCGGACTCAAAATGAAAACATTCACTAGATTTTTCATTTTCCACCTCATCTTTTTCGACTTCAACTTTCACTTCTTTTTGAACTCTAGTTTCCAATTCTTTTCCACCTCTCAGTTGAATNACCTTTCCTTAGTGGTTTTTATTGGTTGAATAGGACATCCAGACTCAAAATGAAAACATTCACTAGATTTTTCATTTTTCACCTAATCTTTTTCGACTTCAACTTTCACTTCTTTTTGAACTCTAGTTTCCAATTCTTTTCCACCTCTCAGTTGAATAGCCTTAATTTGCTCTGTGTTTTGATCTTTAGGATTTACTTCAACATTACTAGGCAACGTTCCTGAAGGTTTATTGCTAAGTGCAATAGCAATACATCCCAATTAATTTTCCATGTTTCTAATTATAGCTNGATAAAGAAGAATACTCTGAATTCATGAGAATGATACGAAAAAATATAAATTTCATATAAAAAAACAAGTTTACGAAATAAATAAATAAATGAACACAACTTATCTCACAATCCTTCCCAAGTATCCCTAAAAGTTCTCTTCAAGCACTTTTCCTCTTTACAAGCACTCTCAATTCTCTCTTAGAACTGTAATGAAGAAGAAATATCTCACCTTCCCCTCCTCTTGCAATCCTTGAAGAAAATCTCCAAGCACTTGACTTTCTCTCTCTCTCTCTCTCTCTCTTCCTTCTTCGAACTCTTTCCCTCACGCCTCTCTTTTGCCTCTCATTTTTCTCCACACACATGCCCTAGACTTCTCTTTCTTTTATTGGGGTTGTCTCCCTCCAAAATTATATCCAAAAGTAAACTCTTTTGAATTCAAAAGATATGTCTATTGATCCAAGAGGCATATCTCTTCATAAAAGAGCCTTCCACGGTGTCTAGATACATTGAATCACTACATGGGCCATTTAGAACAAATGTCCCTTTCAAAATTTACATAAGATTTGTCTCAAACTGTCTTAATCCGTAAAAAGTCATCTCTGGCGCTTCAGGTGCTAACTTGCTTAAGACTACGCTGTTCTGGGTTTTGGTGCTTCAGGCATGAAATTTGGCGCTTCAGGCGCCAACTCTTTATAAAATGGTGCTTCAGGCGCCAATTTTGGCACTTCAGGAGTTAGTTCTCTATAAAATGGCTCTTCAGGCGCCAGAATCTCAAAATTTCTTGTTTTGGCTCTAAATTTTGTATTTTTTGTTACTTNAAAATGCAGTTAAAAGAACTAAGTTAACTAAACTAATTACTAAACTTTCAAAAGCAAACTTACAGAAAGTAAACAAGTTTTTGTGATGGAGAGTTCAAATTTAAGAAAGCATCATTCCTTTTTATAATGAGTATATGGATTGTGAAGAAATTAAAATCATTTGAAAAATTATATATAAATTGTTTTGTGACAAATAGGAGCAATCCTATTCCTTGCCCTCTTCTAAGTGCATAAAGAACATTGACTAATCCAGAGTTTGGTCCCTAATTCTGTGGTTAGGCTGGGAGGATACTGGCTGCAACTCTAGAGCTCCCACAACTCCCTCACCTGAGGGCTAAGAATCTCAGATTAGTTTCCAATCAACTAGACCAAATTGGAGATTTTAATCTGTCACCTTAAAATCTCTAATTCTGCATCCAACAAAGTATATTTTTTTATTTATCTGCATTCAACTCCATGGATGACATCCTCTCCCATGAAATCAAATGTGATTCTCACTATATTGTAGAAATCATAGCCANGTTTGGAGATTTTAATCTGTCATTTTAAAGTCTCTAATTCTGCATCCAACAAAGTTTATTTCTTTATTTATCTGCATTCAACTTCATGGATGACATCCTCTCCCATGAAATCAAATGTGATTCTCACTATATTGTAGAAATCATAGCCATTTTGGAACATATGTTTCTCAACACAATTTAACATTTTAATTTACGAAATCACAAAGTAAATAAAGATCGGAGTTCAAATCATGACAATTTTTTTTAATTTAAAATCGTATAAAACAAAATCAATTCTTCATAAAACTATATCTCAAAGTAGGGAGAAGANTAATTTAAAATCGTATAAAACAAAATCAATTCTTCATAAAACTATATCTCAAAGTAGGGAGAAGAATAAAGAAGAATACTCTGAATTCATGAGAATGATACGAAAAAATATAAATTTCATATATAAAAACAAGTTTACGAAATAAAGAAATAAATGAACACAACTTATCTCACAATCCTTCCCAAGTATCCCTAAAAGTTCTCTTCAAGCACTTTTCCTCTTTACAAGCACTCTCAATTCTCTCTTAGAAGTGTAATGAAGAAGAAATATCTTACCTTCCCCTCCTCTTGCAATCCTTGAAGAAAATCTCCAAGCACTTGACTTTCTTTCTCTCTCTCTCTCTTCCTTCTTCGAACTCTTTCCCTCACGCCTCTCTTTTGCCTCTCATTTTTCTCCACACACATGCCCTAGACTTCTCTTTCTTTTATTGGGGTTGTCTCCCTCCAAAATTATATCCAAAAGTAAACTCTTTTGAATTCAAAAGATATGTCTATTGATCCAAGAGGCATATCTCTTCATAAAAGAGCCTTACACGGTGTCTAGATACATTGAATCACTACATGGGTCATTTAGAACAAATGTCCCTTTCAAAATTTACATAAGATTTGTCTCAAACTGTCTTAATCCGCAAAAAGTCATCTTTGGCGCTTCAGGTGCTAACTTGCTTAAGACTACGCTGTTCTGGGTTTTGGTGCTTCAGGCGTCAAATTTGGCGCTTCAGGCGCCAATTTTGGCGCTTCAGGAGTTAGTTCTCTACAAAATGGCTCTTCAGGCGCCAGAATCTCAAAATTTCTTGTTTTGGCTCTAAATTTTGTATTTTTTGTTACTTTTGTTCCAAATGCCTAAAATTGATATACCTGCAACAAAATCATAAAAATACCCTTTTTTAAAGTACAATATCACCAAAAATAACACATTATTTTGGTGTATCACATTCCAATGCTTGTTATATCATGGAAAAGGGTAAGAAGTAATAGATCTCATTTGTACCTACAGTAGACAAATCTCTTGGAGGAATATATAATTCATTTAACTAATTCAAATGAGTCAACTTATCTCATTTAGTATCGGTCATATGATTAGTAGACTAGTATTTCAACCTCTTTGAGAATTAACCCCCTTCTTATGGGATCGATACATGGACTCATAATTCATACACTATATGTTCAATATGTATAATTATATGATTATAGTGTGTGTTTCACTGCACTACGACTCAAAGTGGTACTAAAGTAATGACACTTAGAGAGTAAGTGTGTTATTAAAACCACTTAAGGGAGAAAAAAGAATGTTGACCACAATTTTGGTTGAGGTTTAGTTTTTCCTCTTTAGTAGCCTAAGGTCTAGCCATAGGACTTTCTTAGTATTCTTAAAAAATAAGAAAAGGAACCCTCACCATTAGAAATTCTACACTCTTCTTCACTCAACTTGACGTTTCACATATTGGTTCTAACCTCTTGTACTTAGTAGGTGGGGTCATTATGGAGGAACTCAAGATGAGTCACCCTTNAATCGCTCTGTCCAAAGATTGGTGAATATTTTAGATGTCCTTAATGTCCTTAATGTCATTAGGACTTTCTGAAGTTAAGACATCCGTCAAATTGACCAACTACACCTTGGTCCAATTTGTAATATCAGAAGTGGGGTTTGCCCGTAAGGTGATCCTGATTGCTTCACTCAAATTTTACGTCCATTGAGTGGGGTCCTTCTGAATCGCTCTGTCCAAAGATGGTTGAACAGGTGATCCTGAAGGTCAAAAGAGTTGACCGTACTTTCCCAAGACAGAAATGGGTAAAGTATGCCAAAAAAGGTAATCTTGATTCATGAGGGACATGAATGCATTACCGATGTATGAAGATATTTTTTNATTAACCCCCTTCTTATGGGATTGATACATGGACTCATAATTCATACACTATATGTTCAATATGTATAATTATATGATTATAGTGTGTGTTTCACGGCATTACGACTCAAAGTGGTACCAAAGTAATGGCACTTAGAGAGTAAGTGTGTTATTAAAACCACTTAAGGGAGAAAAAGAAATGTTGACCACAATTTTGGTTGAGGTTCAGTTTTTCCTCTTTAGTAGCCTAAGGTCTAGCCATAGGACTTTCTTATTGACTATTCTTAAAAAACAAGAAAAGGAACCCTCACCATTAGAAATTCTACACTCTTCTTTACTCAACTTGACGTTCCACATATTGGTTCTAACCTCTTGTACTTAGTAGGTGGGGTCATTATGGAGGAACTCAAGATGAGTCACCCTTAGGACTGCTGGACCTTAAGGTTGATCATGGGTATTGGTTTAGGGCTTAAGGTACATATTTGCACTCACAATCACTCACAATCCTAAACTTAAACTTCTAGGCTTTTGTTCCTTGATACTTTTGGGAGACTCATGTAGGTGGTCCCCTAAACCCACTAGCCCTATGTTAGGGTTTAGTTAAGACCACTACAAAGAGGACCCAAAATGGGGTTTCCATTGGTCCATGGCCTATTGATGGAGGTTGGCACTTCAATTCTACCAAGATACCCAACCTAGCCTTTTGCCCCTAAACTCCCCCAAATTATCTAGATACCCTTGGGACCCCANTTTAGTTAAGACCACTACAAAGAGGACTCAAAATGGGGTTTCCATTGGTCCATGGCTTATTGATGGAGGTTGGCACTTCAATTCTACCAAGATACCCAACCTAGCCTTTTGCCCTTAAACTCCCCCAAATTATCTAGATACCCTTGGGACCCCAAATTTGGCCAAAATTCCCAAATTTACCCAAAATACCCAAATTGGTTCAAAAATTATTTCAAAACTCTTGAAAACACCCAAACTACCCAAAATCACCAAAATTTGCCAAATTACCAAAATACCCCTCCTTACGCCAAAATTTCAAAAATTCCAAAAAAATCCCAAAAATTTCCAAAACATCCCACATATTCTCAATTTCATTTTCCTCAACTCCCAGATGACCCAATTTGGCCAATTTGACCATCTTTGATCAAAACCCCCAAATTGCCCTTTTAAGGCCNGATCTTGAAAACACCCAAACTACCCAAAATCACCAAAATTTGCCAAATTACCAAAATCCCCTCCTTAGGCCAAAATTCCAAAAATTCCAAAAAAATCCCAAAAATTCCCAAAACATCCCACATATTCTCAGTTTCATTTTCCTTAACTCCCAGATGACCCAATTTGGCCAATTTGACCATCTTTGATCAAAACCCCCAAATTGCCCTTTTAAGGCCCATATTTTTTCCAAATCACCTCGAATGTTTTTCAAATTGGTCTCAATTTACCCCAATTTCAATTCTAAACTCAGATTCACTCTTTATATGACCAATCTAGACAAAATTCAAGCTCAATTAGTTCATAATTTGAGCCTAATTTTGATTCAGATCAAAACCCAAATTTTGGCCCCATGATTTAGTTCCACCAAATTGAACCCATCACCAACTCGACTTCCCACAATTTTTGTTTAAAAACCTTCATAATATTCCCATACATCAAAATTGGCCTTCAATTGGCCTTGGTGAAGCCTCAATTTCATTTGATTTCAACCTAAGTCAAAAAAAGCCCCAAATTTGCCCCAAATTGGTCATGTCTCAAAATCTCACCAAATTGATGGCCTTAGCCCAAAATNCTAGACAAAATTCATACTCAATTAGTTCATAATTTGAGCCTAATTTTGATTTAGATCAAAACTCAAATTTTGGCCCCATGATTTAGTTCCACCAAATTGAACCCATCACCAACTCGACTTCCCACAATTTTTGTTNCTTAAAATAGTTAGAAGTTGGAATTATATATCGTATTTTAGACAGTGCTTGGGTGAGTCTTCATCAATCCATTCATTCTTCTTGAACATCTGCATCAAACCTGCTTCAATCAGTCCCGTATTATCAAAGTGTTCCTTCATCCTCTAATCTAAGTGATCAAAAGGTAAATGATATTTCCTATCACATTTATGATATTCTAAAGTTCTCTTTCTATCTTATTTATTTCTTTTCCAAAACTTGTGAACTTCCAATTGTACAGGGCATTAAGGGTGTCGAAACATGTGATGATTGATCCAAGATAATGTCCAATGCTTCATTTTCATTCCCAATATAGTTTGCATCAATAGGATCCATGGGTTCCCAGGGTAATAACACTTTCTCCCTGAAATTGAAAGCTATGGATTTCAAAATCTGGAAGTATTTGATCGTCTAAATGGTTTTCATGCCTTTAAAAAGACCTTTAGGCAGTTATTTTAAAGCAAAATCTTGCCAAAGTCTACCAAAAACTCCCTGAATTATCAAAATAGTATTGGGCGCTGTAGGCACCCCCGTTGGCATTCAGTACCCATGCTGGCACCGTTAATGACAAAGCCAAATTTGCGTCAGTTTCATCTTTGGTTCAACTCATTCCCAAATTTTCATCCAATACCAATATTTGTCTTAATTTATGATATATAAGATTGTGTAGGATTCTAAGGTATTATTATCTCTCCTAATACATTATAAAAATTATAAAACAAAATACTAAGGTATATATATGGGTTGCCTCCCACAAAGCGTTTGGTTTAACGTCGTCAGCCCGACACACCAATGTTTATTCAGGATGACTCAACATCAAGATTTCCTTAAATTGTGGCATGTGCCCTTCCTAATAATGCTTCATATGATGCCCATTAACTTTAAATATATTTCTTGTTTTAGAATCTTTAATAACAACAGTTCCATAATGATAGATTTTAATCACATTGAATGGTCCTAACCATCTAGATCTCAGTTTTCCTGGAAATAATCTCAATCTAGTATTATATAATAGAACTTCTTGTCCATGTTCAAATTTATTTCTTATAACCATTTAATCATGCCATATTTCTCTTTGGATTTACCAGTTCAGAGGGCCATTGAAAATTATTAGAAGTCACCTCCTCTATTAAAGAATATGCTTCATCAAAAGGTTTTAACATTAATGATCCACCTGCAGCAGCATCTATAATAGATCTAAGTGATCCTACTAATCCATTGTAAAAATTTTGAATTATTAACCAATCTGGTAAAGCATGGAGTGGACATCTCCTAAGGAGATCTTTAAATCTTTCCCAAGCTTCATATATTGATTCCCCTTCGAACTGAAAAAAAGATGTAATATCATTTCTAAGCTTAACAATTTTCGAGGTGGAAAATATTTAGCTAAAAATTTTTGTGAAAGTTCTCCCCAGGTTCTGATAGATCCATGTGATAATGAATTTAACCAAGCTTTAGCTTTTTCTCTTAACGAGAAAGGAAAAAGTTTAAGCCTAACAACATCATTAGACACTCCATCGTATTTAGAAGTAGTAC
>JXCR01105597.1:282301-302053 GCA_002079205.1 Phalaenopsis hybrid cultivar
GGTTGATCATGGGTATTGGTTTAGGGCTTAAGGTACATATTTGCACTCACAATCACTCACAATCCTAAACTTAAACTTCTAGGCTTTTGTTCCTTGATACTTTTGGGAGACTCATGTAGGTGGTCCCCTAAACCCACTAGCCCTATGTTAGGGTTTAGTTAAGACCACTACAAAGAGGACTCAAAATGGGGTTTCCATTGGTCCATGGCTTATTGATGGAGGTTGGCACTTCAATTCTACCAAGATACCCAACCTAGCCTTTTGCCCTTAAACTCCCCCAAATTATCTAGATACCCTTGGGACCCCAAATTTGGCCAAAATTCCCAAATTTACCCAAAATACCCAAATTGGTTCAAAAATCATTTCAAACATCTTGAAAACACCCAAACTACCCAAAATCACCAAAATTTGCCAAATTACCAAAATACCCCTCCTTAGGCCAAAATTTCAAAAATTCCAAAAAAATCCCAAAAATTTCCAAAACATCCCACATATTCTCAATTTCATTTTCCTCAACTCCCAGATGACCCAATTTGGCCAATTTGACCATCTTTGATCAAAACCCCCAAATTGCCCTTTTAAGGCCCATATTTTTTCCAAATCACCTCGAATGTTTTTCAAATTGGTCTCAATTTACCCCAATTTCAATTCTAAACTCAAATTCACTCTTTATATGACCAATCTAGACAAAATTCATACTCAATTAGTTCATAATTTGAGCCTAATTTTGATTTAGATCAAAACTCAAATTTTGGCCCCATGATTTAGTTCCACCAAATTGAACCCATCACCAACTCGACTTCCCACAATTTTTGTTTAAAAACCTTCATAATATTCCCATACATCAAAATTGGCCTTCAATTGGCCTTGGTGAAGCCTCAATTTCATTTGATTTCAACCTAAGTCAAAAAAAGCCCCAAATTTGCCCCAAATTGGTCATGTCTCAAAATCTCACCAAATTGATGGCCTTAGCCCAAAATTTCCACTTCATTCATTCATGAAAAATATTCACAACATCTCCCTTGATCATTTAAACCATTCAATTTGGAGTTAGCCCAAGGACAGCCCAACCTAGACCCATGTCTAGCCCAACATGCCCAAATTGACCAAGTTTTAAAAATCCTTCAAATTGACCCTCCAATTGAACTCAACATAATTTCAATTCTTCACCAAAAATCTTCATAACAATCATCTACACAATTTTGATCAATTAATTGGCCCAATTGATATGGCTAGCCTACCCCAAACCCATGCTTTGATCAGTTGAACCCACATTGAACCCATGCACTAAAGATGACCTAACTACTCCAAAGTCACAAAATTTATGGCTCCAAAGTTATTAGTTGGACCCTAGTGGCAAGCCTAAACCTCTTATAACCACCTAAACTAAGCCATGGAGCAAAGGACCCCTAAATTAAGGGATTTAATTCCATATTTGCTTAAGCTTAGGATATTTTTGCCAAAACAAAGTCTAAACACATTAAATTGTTGTGACATATTCCCTTGAGGTCCCTGACCTCCCTGGCCACCTCCCCTGACAATGGATTGATGGAGGTTCTTTTAGTTCGCACACCCGAGGTCGAGGTCGGGGACAAGGAAGAGTCAACTTAATCGTTGAACAGACTAGGCCAACTATCAACATTGGTAATGAAGACAGTTTCGAAGATGAAATAATGATGACAAAATAGAATACACCTCAGTACGAGATATCCTTAGAAGATATAGAGAAGAATGAATATAAAATAATGTTTAATCAGATAAACCACTAAGTGAATGCTATGACCCTTACTCCGATTCTCCCTCAAAAGGTCGAGAGTTTAGAGGTCAAGGAAGTTCGTAGTGTTGTTATGATCCTCACTCCGATTCTCCCTCAAAAGGTTGAGAGTTTAGAGGTCAAGGAAGTCCATAGTGTTGGGTAAAGACGATCAAATTTTACCGTGCTTCTACATCTACTGAGCTTGAAAAACATGTAAATTTGGATGATGATCTTAATGAATTAATGGAATTGCCTTTTGGTTACTTCTCTCCTTGTGTTCAAAAGTTAATTCAACAGGGACAATTACCAAAACAAATGCCAAAAGATAAATTTCAACTTTTTGAAAAATTATGGAATGGTAAAAGTCGAACTCCAAATTCAAAAGAAAGTCTCGGATTTGGTACAGTCGGGCCAATCAATGATTTTGAATTTTGCATGATTGTTACTGGTGAATCAAAGGAGGATTGCCTTGATATAGAGGATTACTCTACTGATCAACTAATAGAAGATGCTCCCCTAGAATTTGAGGAGAAATTTAAAATTATTATTGATGAATTGAAAGACATTAACCTCGAGACTGAAGAACAACCCTGGCCTAAATTTATAAGTTCTCTACTCAATGACGAAGAATCTTAAGAATTAATCAAACTGTTAACAGAATTCAAAGATTTCTTTGCATGGAGCAATGATGAAATGTGAGGACTGTTAGCAGAGGTTGTAGTCCATAAACTCAAATTGAACAAGAATATAACCCCAGTAAAACAAGCTCCGAGGAGAATGCGCCTTGAAATAGAACAACAAGTCATCACTGAGGTGAAGAAATTAATAGACGCCAACTTTATAAGAGAAGAGCAGTACCCCACATGGTTGGCTAACATTGTACATGTTAAGAAGAAAAACGAACAAATCTGTGTTTGTGTCAACTTCAAAGATTTGAACAAGGCATGTCCAAAAGACGAGTTTCCACTACCCATACCAAAGATGATAGTGGATATCACTTCAATACATGAAATTTTCTCCTTCATGGATGGATCTTTGGGATACAACCAAATCAAGATGGCTCCTAAGGATGCAACACTTACAACCTTCAGAACACCGATCAGAATTTTATGCTACACAGTGATGTCGTTCGGCCTAAAGAACGCCGGAGCAACATATCAACGAGCAATGATGAATATTTTTGATGACCTCGTCCATAACCAAGCAGAATGTTATGTGGATGATTTGGTCATCAAAAGTAAATGAAAAATAGACCATTTATATGACTTGAGGATTGTGTTTGAANCGGAATTTTCTGCTACACAGTGATGTCGTTCGGCCTAAAGAACGCCGGAGAAACATATCAACGAGCAATGATGAATATTTTTTATGACCTCATCCATAACCAAGCAGAATGCTATGTGGATGATTTGGTCATCAAAAGTAAATGAAAAATAGACCATTTATATGACTTGAGGATTGTGTTTGAACGGTTACGACGATATGACCTTAAAATAAATCACTTAAAGTGCGCCTTTGGCGTTACCTCTAAGAAATTTCTGGGATTTGTTGTCCGTCATTGGGGAATCGAGATCGACCCGTTTAAAATTAAAGCTATCTTGGAAATGCCTCCTCCTAAAACTTTGAAACAACTACGTTCCTTCCAGGGAAAGNGGAAATTTCTGAGATTCGTTGTCCGTCATTGGGGAATCGAGATCGACCCATTTAAAATTAAAGCTATCTTGGAAATGCCTCCTCCTAAAACTTTGAAACAACTACGTTCCTTCCAGGGAAAGTTGGCATATCTGAGACGCTTTATTTCTAATCTCTTAGGTAGGTGTCAACCTTTCTCGGAATTAATTAAAAAGGATGCCAAATTCATTTGGGAAGAGAAATGTCAACGGGCTTTTGAGGACGTTAAATAATATTTAATGACACCTCCTNAGGAAATAATTAAAAAGGGCGCCAAATTCATTTGGGAAGAGAAATGTCAACGGGCTTTTGAGGACGTTAAATAATATTTAATGACACCTCCTGTCTTGGCAGCCCCTATCCTAGGGGAAGCGTTGATACTTTATACTGTGGCTTTAGATGACTCTCTTGGAGCCCTCTTAGCCCAAATCAATGATTAGGGTAAATAAAATGCACTCTAATACTTGAGTCGTCGCCTAATATTGACGGAAATAAGGTATCCACCTATTGAGAAGCATTGTCTGGCGTTAATTTTTGCTTCTCAAAAGCTTAGACATTAGATGCTTTCTCATAAGATTACCCTAATCTCAAAATTTAATCCGTTGCAATTTCTGATGAGCTGACCAACACCTTTCGGATGTCTAGCAAGATGGTCAATGATCTTATTGCAATTTGATATAACTTTTGTTCCCTTCCGTGCTATCAAGGTACAAATACTAGCAGACTTTCTCACTGCACATCCATTACCAGTTGGGTCCTCTCTCAACGATGAGTTACCAGACGAGCAAATACTACAAAGGAAATTTTCCGGTGTGCAACACTGGGAAATGTACTTTGATGGCGCTTCGTTATCCAAAAAAGACAAAGGATCGGATACAGTTATATCAGGCAAAGCAGGGATCAGTTTGATCTTTATCACACCAGATAAGGGTATGTTGAGGTTCTCATACCACCTGACAAAGTCATGCACCAACAATGAAGCAGAATATGAAGCTTTAATCACCATATTGGGAATGGCAATCTCAATGGATATAACGAACATTGCCATCTATGGAGACTCACAACTCGTCATCCAGCAAGTCGCCGAACAATACAGAATTCTGAAACTAAGGTTAGCAGAATACCATCAGTACACGATGAAGCTCCTGGAGCAGATTACTGATGTGACTTTCTACTTGATTCCTAGAGGAGATAATGCCCATGCCGACGGTCTAACAAAACTTGCTAAAGAAATGGCATGTCCCCCGGAGGATTTCATTGAAATCACAGTGCAAGGAAGACGAGTCTTGTCTTAGATCGACCTCAAAACTCTACACAAGCTCGGAAAAGAAGAAGCAATAAAAACAGTTGTAGACAGCAACAAAGATTGGTGCAAGCCATTAATAGAATATTTATATACTGGAAAGCTGCTAGAAGGCAAGTTTGAAGCACACCACATCACAAGAAGGGCTATGTCTTACGCTCTGANAATACTAGCAGACTTTCTCACTGCACATCCACTACCAGCTGGGTCCTCTCTCAACGATGAGTTACCAGACGAGCAAATACTGCAAAGGAAATTTTCCAGTGTGCAACGCTGGGAAATGTACTTTGATGGCGCTTCGTTATCCCAAAAAGACAAAGGATCGGACACAGTTATATCAGGCAAAGCAGGGATCAGTTTGATCTTTATCACACCAGATAAGGGTATGTTGAGGTTCTCATACCACCTGACAAAGTCATGCACCAACAATGAAGCAGAATATGAAGCTTTAATCACCATATTGGGAATGGCAATCTCAATGGATATAACGAACATTGCCATCTATGGAGACTCACAACTCGTCATCCAGCAAGTCGCCGAACAATACAGAATTCTGAAACTAAGGTTAGCAGAATACCATCAGTACACGATGAAGCTCCTGGAGCAGATTTCTGATGTGACTTTCTACTGGATTCCTAGGGGAGATAATGCCCATGCCGACGGTCTAGCAAAAATTGCTAAAGAAATGGCATGTCCCCCGGAGGATTTCATTGAAATCACAGTGCAAGGAAGACGAGTCTTGTCTTAGATCGACCTCAAAACTCTACACAACCTCGGAAAAGAAGAAGCAATAAAAACAGTTATAGACAGCAACAAAGATTGGTGCAAGCCATTAATAGAATATTTACATACTGGAAAGCTGCTAGAAGGCAAGTTTGAAGCACACCACATCACAAGAAGGGCTATGTCTTACGCTCTGGTGGGAAACGTTCTATACAGAAGATCAGTCGACCAGATGTGGCTGCGGTGTTTGAGCAGAGCCGAAGCACAGAATATTATCAAAGAGGTACATGCTGGATTGTGTGGCGCTCACCAGTCAGGGCTAAAAATGAAAATGAAGATCAAAAGACTCAGGTATTATTGGCTAGCAATGATGTCCAACTGCATGGATACAGCCAAAAAATGTCACCAATGCCAAGTTCATGGGGTGATCTTACAGCAGCCTCTGAATTGCCTCATGGCCATTTGAGTGTTGGGGCACAGACATAATAGGTCTGATAGACCCTCCATCATCCAGAGNATGGGAAACATTCTATACAGAAGATCAGTCGACCAGATGTGGTTGCGGTGTTTGAGCAGAGCCGGAGCACAAAATATTATCAAAGAGGTACATGTTGGATTCTGTGGCGCTCACCAGTCAAGGCTAAAAATGAAAATGAAGATCAAAAGACACGGGTATTATTGGCTAGCAATGATGTCCGACTGCATGGATACAGCCAGAAAATGTCACCAATGCCAAGTTCATGGGGTGATCTTACAGCAGCCTCCGAATTGCCTCATGGCCATTTGAGTGTTGGGGCACAGACATAATAGGTCTGATAGACCCTCCATCATCCAGAGGACACAGATTTATAGTTGCCGCTACAGATTACTTCTCCAAATGGGCAGAGGCGGTACTGTTGCGTGAGGTTACGGCACATCACGTCTTTTAATTTTTCAAAAGCCAAATTGTCTACCATTTTAGAGTACCGCGAAGTATAATTTCTAACAATGAGATAGCTTTCAGAAGCACAAAGATCAATAATTTTGTCAACAGACATGGGATAGATTGGAGATACTCTACGATTTACTATCTCAGAGCAAATGGTTTGGCTGAAGCCTTCAAGAAAACACTGGTACAGATTTTAAAGAAAACACTGGATGAAAACAAAAGGGATTGGCACAACAAACTATTAGAAACCTTGTGGGTCTACCGGACAACTTTCAGGACTCTCACTCAGTGTACACCTTATATGCTCGTGTATGGGTCCGAGGCCGTACTACCACTAGAAATCCAGACACCGTCTCTTAGAGTTACCTTTGCCAACCAACTCACAACAGGAGAAAGTGCAAAACTCATACTTGAAGAACTAAAAAGTCCTGAGGGAAAATGACTCGAAGCACAACAACACTTGGAGCTTTATCAAGCGAAGATGGTACAAGCCAAGGACAAATTGGTCCGCCCAAGGACATTCAAAGTTGGTGACCTTGTACTTGTGCTTAAAAGGCCTATTCTTTCACGCCGCAAAATAGGTGGAAAATTTGAGCCAACTTGGGAGGGACTATTTGTCGTTGAAAAGGTTTACACAGGAGGAGCCTACCAGTTAATGGACTTCCAGGGTGAAAGACCCATGTTACCAATAAATGGACGATATNTCACGCTGCAAAATAGGTGGAAAATTTGAGCCAACTTGGGAGGGACCATTTTTCGTTGAAAAGGTTTACACAGGAGGAGCCTACCAATTAATGGACTTCCAGGGCGAAAGACCCATGTTACCAATAAATGGACGATATCTGAGAACTTATTTCGCAACCTGATGTCTCTTGCCTCTGCTTGCTTTGAAACTTAGAAACTTTAATTATTTTGGGGTTATATATGTGGCCAAATGTCTATGACCATGGCCAAATGTCTATGACCGAGTCCAAATTTTGTAATTAACCTCAATATAATGAAAATTTTGAGAAAAAAATTTTAAACTTCAAATTTTCTCCTTCCCACTTTTGAGTATAATGTTCCACAAAAATTATAAAAAATTCATACATAAAATAAAAAATTCTCTTCACCAAAATAAATTAAAATTTACTTTAATAAATACTATATTTTGTTCTCGTTCATGTCAAGTTTAGGCCCGCTAACATTTTTCCTATCGTCTGCAAAAAAATGTCGGGACAGAGGCTCATCTTTGCTTTCAAGGATCGTTGGAGCCTCGCACTGAATGAGGAAATGGCGCCTCAGGGCGGTACCATAGACTTCAACATGGAATTTAACCAAGTTAACATGGAATATGAAGGTCCTCTCATGAATGTAGTTTGCTGTAGAGAAAAAGATGGATTGCCTTCACTATTGAGGGTGACCGCCAAAGATAAGGTGATAATAGAGCAGGAACCGATGAAGGGGCCCAACCGCCTGCCATCCATGATAGCTACACAACCTGGAGGCCTAGTAGCCGCCAATAACGAACGACTGCTAGATGCTTTGCTTCACAGGACGCAACGCAAAAATGCCAGCCGCAGAAAACAGAGGGCTTTTCTACGAGAAGAACACAGACGTCTGAGAGAAACAAACAATTTGCTCACCCCTATTCCTGAGGGGCATATCTATGAGCCATAAATGAAAGAAACTTCTTCCAGCCTACCCGCCACAGATGAAGAACCAGGATTCATCACAGAGCCAGAGACACCTTCAGCTTCAGATGCCTTATGCACGGGTTGCCCAACGTGCAACGCTGAGATACCTGTAGGGACATCAGCCATGGGNGCGTCTGAGAGAAACAAACAATTTACTCACCCCTATTCATGAGGGGCATATCTATGAGCCATAAATGAAAGAAACTTCTTCCAGCCTACCCACCACAGATGAAGAACCAGGATTCATCACAGAGCCAGAGACACCTTTAGCTTCAGATGCCTTATGCACGGGTTGCCCAACGTGCAACGCTGAGATACCTGTAGGGACATCAGCCATGGGGGCATTTGTAGAGTGTCTGGATTGCAATGTTCTACATTTACGACACTTCTGTACATTGGAAGAGTATACCTCCACCACCGATTGATCTAAGACTCTAGATTTTATGATGGATGAGCCATATATCCCACTAGGGTCAGATCAGTATATATCATGGGGCCCAGGGTCGTACATCCCTCTAGATGCTGAATCTCATGTTCCAGATCAGCCAGCGCCAATTTGGGTTCCTGCCAATGTTCATATGGAGGAACGCCCGCGCAACTACTGACTCCTAGTACGATGGAGTACTACAAAATAAGCAAGATGAATAAAAGAGAATTTGAATTTTATGAGGAAATCCAAGGAAGATTCATCAACATACTGGAAGGCCTGGAGCTGTATACCAGGGTCTTCTCCGAGAGTGACGTAACAAGCGTTCTTGACTGCATATTTGATTTGGGAGATAGAGGTCAAGCAACCCTTCTCATGAAAAGAACAACTTTGAGGAGAAGAAATGGATGATAGGAAAAGGAATAATCACCATTCAGTGCCGCTGCTGTTAAAATTTTACAAATTACAGACAGGAAAATCCACTAGGGTCCTTAGACATGACCAGGTAGATCCACTACCTCCTATAATAAAGTGGATGATCAAGAGGATGGTCAGATGGAACATACTACCAACTACTTGAATCCCAAATAGTTGCATCATCAACATCTATGACGAGGGAGATTGCATCCCTCCCCATATAGACCACCACGATTTTGTGAGGCCCTTCTATACGGTCTCATTCATGAGCAAAAGTAATATATTGTTTGGGAAAGAGATTGATATTATCGGCCCTGATGAGTTCAGAGGAGCCGTAGAGATTTTGTTGCTAGTTAGTTCATTTTTAGTTCTGAAAGAAAATGGGGCAGATGTCGCCAAGCACTGTATTTCAGGGGTGTGGCACTGTAGGGTGTCCGTAACCTTCCGTAGGATGGACTACAACAGAGCCCCATATGGATTCCAGCCAGACCCGGAGCTATAAGAACTACTGTCGTACAAGTTATGAGAGGGTTGTACCTTTAAGTACATGCAAAGGGAACTCTTGTCCTGGATCATGACTTAGAAGGTCTGCTCAATCAGGAGCTTGTCATATCTGATACAGAGGGTCAGAGAGTTCACTTTTTTCTTACAGCAACATGATATGTATCACACATACTCAGCCTATAATGTATACATGACATGAGATGTTCTGAATGTACTTTGATATGGACTATATGTTGTACCTTTTTGAGGCATCATCCTATGTTTGATTTGTGATATTATGATTGGAGCAGATTAACGGAAATTTCACTCAGAAATATGCCTTTTTGTCAGTTGCCTTTTTGTGCGATGGATGGAAGCAATGAACCACGTGTTAGTTCAGAATTTCAATGAAAGAAGAATGAAACAACAAACCTTTAACAATAAAATAAAACTCAAATAAAAATAATCACAAATGAATAAATAACAAAACAAATTTCTTTTAAAAATCAACCAACTAAAATTAAAATTTTAAAGACATATTTTGAAAAGTTAAATGTGATAAAAACAACAAGAAAAGAAAATGAGTCTGTTGAGTGAATTCTCTCAGTTTCAGAGTTTCTTACTCTTTGTGTACGTAGCATAACCATCTTTATCTGCATTAACTCTCTTCACATCTTCGCAGAATTTCACATTCTGCACAAAGCCTCACAAAACTCTACAAACCTTATTCAACAAAAAAAACCTTTTCACATAACACATTTATGCAAATTCAACACAATAAACTCTTTTTTAGAATTGTCCCTGTATTTTAATTCTCACATATTTGAATCAGTCCTATGTTTCTGATTAGCCATATTTGAGGTAAGTCCCTAATTTTTTACTCTTTTTTCAAGATTCTTACCTAAATTTCAATTCTCATTTCCGAATCAGTACTTAAATATGAGTTCTTCACATAATTTCAAATTCTATTCACATATTCACCTCGAATTTACATGTTTGAATCTGCATATTTTCTGCATAGGAAGATATATTCCTCGTCACCTTTTAGGCTGGATGTGACTCCCAGTGCTTTCCTTCCTAACGTGATCGATATATTTTCCTGCTACCGCTTAAGTTGGATGTGAGTCACAGCACTTGCCTCCTCAATGTAGCAAATATTTTCCTCGTCACCTCTTAGGTTGAATGTGAGTCCCAGTGCTTTCCTTTCTAACATGATCGATATATTTCTCGCTAGTACTTGAGTTGGATGTGAGTCATAGTGCTTTCCTCCTCAATGTAGCAGATATTTTTCTCGTCACCTCTTAGGTTCGATGTGAGTCCCAGTGCTTTCCTTCCTAACATGATCGATATATTTTCCCGCTAACACTTGAGTTGGATGTGAGTCACAGCGCTTCCCTCCTCAATGTAGTAGATATTTTCCTCGTCACCTCTTAGGTTTGATGTGAGTCCCAGTACTTTCCTTCCTAACGTGATCGATATATTTTCCCGCTACCACTTGAGTTGGATGTGAGTCACAGCGCTTTCCTCCTACCTCTTGAGTTGGAAGTGAGGCCCGAAGCTTTCCTCCTCAATGTAGCAAATATTTTGTTCGTCATCTCTTGGGTTGGATGTGAGTTCCAGTACTTTCCTTCCGAACGTGACATATATATTCTCCCTTTCACATGTCAGTTCGAATTTAACTCCCTAGTGGTAACTCGAACGGATACAGTCCTTTCTTTCTGGTGTAATATCCTTAATGGTTGTTATCTTCTACATTGTTGTTACTCTTTTGAGCCGAATGTGAGCCTCTGTGCTTTCCATCTCGATTCGGTCCTCCCATAAAATCCTATTCTCATCTTTTGAAATTAGTTTTAAGACCACCTTAAATGGATGATGGCATTTGATTCTTATTTTGGGATTGATACCCAAATTTCAATTCCCACCTTGGGGTCAACACTTACATACTGATTCCCATCCTTTATAAATATCTGAAATTTTATAACTCAAAATTTACTCTCTGATCCCCAGCTAGAGTCCCTGCTTCTTAATTTCAATCAGACGATCACCTGTTAATTCCCCAGTAGAAACAGATCACACACACAACTCTACACATATTTCCAAGTCTGTTGACTTAGGAGTTTGTATTGGTTTTTGTTAATATCATCGGTCAAGGCCAATACGCGCGGTGTGCTTGCCCAGCACACCACATCGATTGGGGGTCCATTTGTTGACCTCACTTTTGGTTGAGGTTTAGTTTTTCCTCTTTAGTAGCCTAAGGTCTAGCCATAGGACTTTCCTATTGATTATTCTTAGAAAACTAGAAAAGGAACCCTCACCATTAGAAATTCTACACTCCTCTTTACTCAACTTGAAGTTCCACATATTGGTCCTAACCTCTAGCACTTAGTAGGTGAGATCAATATGGGGGAACTCAGGCTGAGTCACCCTTAGGACTGCTGGACCTTAGGGTTGACCCTGGGTGTTGGTCTAGGGCTTAAGGTACTTATTTGCACTCACAAACCTAAACTTAAACTTCTAGGCTTTGGTCCCTTGATACTTTCGGGAGACTCATGTAGATGGTCCCCTAAACCCACTAGCCCTATGGTATGGTTTAGTTAAAACCACTACATAGAGGACCCAAAATAGGGTTTCCATTGGTCCATGGCTTATTTATGGTGATTGACATTCCAACTCTACCAAGATACCCAACCTAGTCTTTTGCCCCTAAACTCCCCCAAATTACCAAGATACCCTTAGGACCCCAAATTTGGCCAAAATTCCCAAATTACACAAAATACCCAAATTGGTTCAAAAATCATTTCAAACTCCTTGAAAACACCCAAAGTACCCAAAATCACCAAAATTTGCCAAATTACCAAAATACCCCTCAGCCCAAAATTTCAAAAATTCCAAAAAAATCTCAGAAATTCCCAAAACCTCCCAAATATTCTCAATTTCATTTACCTCAACTACCACATGACCCAATTTGGCCAATTTGACCANATGCCCGGATTGCAATGCTATACATTTATGACACTTATGTACATTAGAAGAGTATACCTCCACCACCGATTGATCTCAGACTCTAGATTTTATGATGGATGAGCCATATATCCCACTAGGGACAAATCAGTATATATCATGGGGCCCAGGGTCGTACATCCCTCTAGATGTTGAATCTCATGTTCCAGATCAGCCAGCGCCAATTTGGGTTCCTGCCAATGTTCAGATGGAGGAACGCCCGCGCAACTACTGACTCCTAGTACGATGGAGTACTACAAAATAAGCAAGATGAATAAAAGAGAATTTGAATTTTATGAGGAAATCCAAGGAAGATTCATCAACATACTGGAAGGCCTGGAGCTGTATATCAGGGTCTTCTCCGAGAGTGACGTAACAAGCGTTCTTGACTGCATCTTTGATTTGGGAGATAGAGGTCAAGCAAGCCTTCTCATGAAAAGAACAACTCTGAGGCGAAGAAATGGATGATAGGAAAAGGAAGAATCACCATTCAGTGCGGCTGCTGTTAAAATTTTACAAATTACAGACAGGAAAATCCACCAGGGATCCTTAAACATGACCAGGTAGATCCACTACCTCCTATAATAAAGTGGATGATCAAGAGGATGGTCAGATGGAATATACTGCCAACTACCTGCATCCCAAATAGTTGCATCATCAACATCTATGACGAGGGAGATTGCATCCCTCCCCATATAGAGCACCACAATTTTGTGAGGCCCTTCTACACGGTCTCATTCATGAGCAAAAGCAATATATTTTTTGGGAAAGATATTGATATTATAGGCCCTGATGAGTTCAGAGGAGCCGTAGAGATTTTGTTGCCAGTTAGTTCATTTTTAGTTCTGAAAGAAAATGGGGCAGATGTCGCCAAGCACTGCATTTCAGGGGTGTGGCACTGTAGGGTGTCCATAACCTTCCGTAGGATGGACTACAACAGAGCACCATACGGATTCCAGCCAGACCCGGAGCTATAAGAACTACTATCGTACAAGTTATGAGAGGGTTGTACCTTTAAGTACATGCAAAGGGAACTCTTGTCCTGGATCATGACTTAGAAGGTCTGCTCAATCAGGAGCTCGTCATATCTGATACAGAGGGTCAGAGAGTTCACTTTTTTTTTTACAGCAACATGATATGTATCACACATACTCAGCCTATAATGTATACATGACATGAGATGTTCTAAATGTACTTTGATATGGACTATATGTTGTACCTTTTTGAGGCGTCAGCCTATGTTTGGTCTGTGATATTATGATTGGAGCAGATTAATGGAAATTTCACTCAGAAATATGCCTTTTTATTAGTTGCCTTTTTGTGCGATGGATGGAAGCAATGAACCACGTGTTAGTTCAGAATTTCAATGAAAGAAGACTGAAACAACAAACCTTTAACAATAAAATAAAACTCAAATAAAAATAATCACAAATGAATAAATAACAAAACAAATTTCTTTTAAAAATCAACCAACTAAAATTTTAAAGACATATTTTGAAAAATTAAATGTGATAAAAACAACAAGAAAAGAAAATGAGTCTGTTGAGTGAATTCTCTCAGTTTTGGAGTTTCTTACCATTTGTGTGCACATCACAACCATCTTTATCTGCATTAACTCTCTTCACATCTTTGTAGAATTTCACATTCTTCACAAAGCCTCACAAAACTCTACAAACCTTATTCAACAAAAAAAACCTTTTCACATAACACATTTATGCAAATTCAACACAATAAACTCTTTTTTAGAATTGTCCCTGTATTTTAATTCTCACATATTTGAATCGGTCCTATGTTTCTGATTAGCCATATTTGAGGTCGGTCCCTAATTTTTTACTCTTTTTTCAAGATTGTTACCTAAATTTCAATTCTCATTTCCGAATCAGTACTTAAATTATGAGTTCTTCACATAATTTCAAATTCTATTCACATATTCACCTCAAATTTACATGTTTGAATCTGCATATTTTCTCCATAGGGAGATATATTCCTCGTCACCTTTTAGGCTGGATGTGACTCCCAGTGCTTTCCTTCCTAACGTGATTGATATATTTTCCTGCTACCGCTTAAGTTGGATGTGAGTCACAGCACTTTCCTCCTCAATGTAGCAAATATTTTTCTCGTCACCTCTTAGGTTGGATGTGAGTCTCAGTGCTTTCCTTTCTAACGTGATCGATATATTTTCCCGCTAGCACTTGAGTTGGATGCGAGTCATAGTGCTTTCCTCCTCAATGTAGCAGATATTTTTCTCGTCACCTCTTAGGTTGGATGTGAGTCCTAGTGCTTTNCTCACCAAATTAGTGGCCTTACCCCCAAAATTTTCACTCAATTGCTTCAAGAAAAATCTTCAAAACATGTTCCTTGATCATTTGAACCATTCAATTTGGACTTAGCCCAAGGCTAGNGCCCATGGCCAACTAGACTTGCCACAATTTTGTGTTAAAAAACCTTCATAATATTCCCATACATCAAACTTGACCTTCAATTGGCCTTGGTGAAGCCTCAATTTCATTTGATTTCAACCTAAGTCCAAAAAGCTTGCCCCAATTTGGCCATGTCTCAAAATCTCACCAAATTAGTGGTCTTACCCCCAAAATTTCCACTCAATTCCTTCAAGAAAAATCTTCAAAACATGTTCCTTGATCATTTGAACCATTCAATTTGGACTTAGCCCAAGGCTAGCCCAACCTAGACCCATGTCTAGCCCAACATACCCAAATTGGCCAAGTTTTAAAAATCCTTCAAATTAACCCTCCAATTGAACTCAAAATCATTTCAATTCTTCACCAAAAATCTTCCTAACAATCATCTACACAATGTTAATCAATCAATTGGGCCAATTTACATGGCTAGCCTAGCCCAAAACCAAGNTCTAACAATCATCTACACAATGTTAATCAATCAATTGGGCCAATTTACATGGCTAGCCTAGCCCAAAACCAAGCTTTGATCACTTGAACCCACATTGAACTCATGCACTAAAGATGACCTAACTACTCTAAAGTCACCAAAATTAATGACTCCACAGCCATTAGTTGGACCCTAGTGGCCAGCTTAAACATCTTAAAACCACCTAAACTAATCCATGGACCAAAGGTCCCCTAAATTATGAGATTTCATTCCATATTTTATTAATCTTAGGATATTTTTGCTAAAACAAAGCCTAAACACATTAAACTGCAGTGACATATTCCCCTGAGGTCCCTGACCTCCCTGCCACCTACCCTGGCTGGCCAGCCGGCCTAGTGGCCCGCAAATTTCCAAATTGAGAGCCACCACCATGGGATTAAACCCAATTTAAACCTAGAGGTCACCTCATCCAAATTAAATGTTGGAGCCTCTCTGCCCTCCACTTAAGTAGCACAATTCACCCTCCAATCGGCCATGGCAAGAAGCCTTAAGCAATTTTTTTATAAAAGCTCCCTTCCACGGCCATGGAGGTAGTGCTGAAATTTCCTCTGAGAGACTTTCCCAAATTGATCCCAAAGCCTCTTTAAGACCTCCTCAGCGCAAACCAACCATCACATTGCCCTAAATCCCCTNGGATTTCATTCCATATTTTATTAAACTTAGGATATTTTTGCCAAAACAAAGCCTAAACACATTAAATTGCAGTGACATATTCCCCTGAGGTCCCTGACCTCCCTGCCACCTACCCTGGCTGGCCAGCCGGCCTAGTGGCCCGAAAATTTCCAAACTGAGAGACACCACCATGGGATTAAACCCAATTCAAACTTAGAGGTCACCTCATCCAAATTAAATGTTGGAGCCTCTCTGCCCTCCACTTAAGTACCACAATTCACCCTCCAATTGGCCATGGCAAGAAGCCTTAAGCAATTTTTTTATAAAAGCTCCCCTCCACGGCCATGGAGGTAGTGCTGAAATTTCCTCTGAGAGACTTCCCCAAATTGATCCCAAAGCCTCTTTAAGACCTCCTCAGCGCAAACCAACCATCACATTGCCCTAAATCCCCTTGTCGAAGCCCAAATTTGAGCTTAAATCTCTGCCTAAAACTAGGATTGATCTCATTACACTCCTACACTCCACAAAAATCAAATTAAACTCACCCACACCTTCACCACAGTGAGAGAAGGAAAAGCCCCATCAAATCCCCCTTCCACAGAGCCCCTAGCATAGCTCTAGACCAACACCTGAAATCAGGCTTGGTCGAATTCCTACCTAGGCTTTGCACCACAGACAGAGGCTTAATCCCTATCCTCCTTGAACCCCAACGAACGTGTCGAGCACCTCTGATCGAAGCTTCACTTCTTAGAGCTAAGGTATTGATCTCCTCTTCCTCCCGAGCCTATTTTGATTCTCCATTTAATTAAGCTTGATTTAATTGCATGGTAACCATATGGATATGTTCATCTCACTTAGACGAGTCCATAGGATCAAACCCAAAGTGATTTGGTTGAGTCTATGGCTGATATGTTAGGGTTTTAGTGTGGACGGTCACAGAATCACCTATCAGGGACGATGATGGAGCGTCATTCGATCGGGCGTGTATCGGATGGACGGAGGAGATTGAGCCTGACAATGCTTCCTTACATGAATCGCGGGTCGAGTCAGCACTGAGGTGGAAGGCGGCGTCAAATAGGAGTGCGTCGCATGGAGCTTCGAAGCCATCATAGGATTATGTGTCGCCGCGCATTTAAATAGATAAATAAGGATTTAAATAATTTAAAAAATGACCTTAACTTAAAAAATCCATATCTTGGTGTAGAAAAATCACAAAAATAAAATAAAAATATCATCTTGCTCAGTGACATAGGAGAAT
The DNA here is from genome assembly GCA_002079205.1 of Phalaenopsis hybrid cultivar. Taxonomy (NCBI): domain Eukaryota; kingdom Viridiplantae; phylum Streptophyta; class Magnoliopsida; order Asparagales; family Orchidaceae; genus Phalaenopsis; species Phalaenopsis hybrid cultivar. The sequence continues at coordinate 299,463 of JXCR01105597.1, forward strand.
AATGTGGATTAAATTTTATGTCCATTTGATGGATTAGGGTTATGAATCTTTTTATTCTCCATGCATATAGGCATTTCATTATAGCTTGGGTTTTTGGCATGTTGTAGCCTCTGTTAAAAGGAATATTCCCTGATTTTTCCAAAGTCAGAAGAGGTCTCTAGACAGAGAATCATATTTTTCAAGTTTATGTGCATTAGTTTCTTAAATTAAACATGGAAATTAGCATGTTACTTAAAAAAATCCAATAAAATTTTGGAAGGTTTATGATGACCAGAGAACCTTTAGGAAAATTTCTCATGAGCCAAGTCATTCAAAATACNCCAGAGGCTTAATCCTTATCCTCCTTGAACCCCAACGAACGTGTCGAGCACCTCTGATCGAAGCTTCACTTCTCAGAGCCAAGGTATTGATCTCCTCTTCCTCCCGAGCCTATTTTGATTCTCCATTTAATTAAGCTTGATTTAATTGCATGGTAACCGTATGAATATGTTCATCTCACTTAGACGAGTCCATAGGATCAAACCTAAAGTGATTTGGTTGAGTCTAGGCTGATATCTTAGGGTTTTAGTGTGGACGGTCACAGGATCACCTATCGGGGACGATGATGGAGCGTCATTCGATCGGGCGCGTATCGGATGGACGGAGGAGATTGAGCCTGACAACGCTTCCTTACATGAATCGCGGGTCGAGTCAGCACTGAGGTGGAAGGCGACGTCAAATAGGAGTGCGTCGCATGGAGCTTCGGAGCCATCATAGGATTATGTGGCGCCGCGCTTTTAAATAGATAAATAGGGATTTAAATAATTTAAAAAATGATCCTTAACTTAAAAAATCCATATCTTGGTGTAGAAAAATCACAAAAATAAAATAAAAATATCATCTTGCTCAGTGACATAGGAGAATAATGTGGATTAAATTTTATGTCCATTTGATGTATGTTTCATTTTTTAAAAACCCATTAGGGTTAGGAATCTTTTCATTCTCCATGCATATAGGCATTTCATTATAGCTTGGGTTTTTGGCATGTTGTAGCCTCTATTAAAAGAAATATTCCTTGATTTTTCCAAAGTCAGAAGAGGTCTCTAGACAGAGAATCATATTTTTCAAGTTTATGTGCATTAGTTTCTTAAATTAAACATGGAAATTAGCATGTTACTTTAAAAAATTCAAAAAAATTTTGGAAGGTTTATGATGACTAGAGAACCTTTAGGAAAACTTCTCATGAGCCAAGTCATTCAAAATACACATAATCTTCACAAACCCTAAATCACTAAGATAATTAACTTTGAAAAATACAAACAACAAAATTACTTGATTTTTGATCTCCACTGTTGTTTAAGATCCAGAGAGCTCATCATAAAAATTTCAAAGCATTTTGAGTCCATTTGATGACCTAAATTGACTTTTCAGAATAAATATCATTTTGGCACTTAAATGATTTTTAAAAATCAAAATATAACTAAAAAATTTATAAAAACTTGTTTTTTGAGTTCTCTATGATCAGAGATATTTTTTAAAAATAAAATGATATTTAAAATAAAAACTTGATTTTTAGCCTATTTTTAAATATTTAAATAATTAAAAATCCATGTAATCACAAAAATAATGTAAATACTCAAATTGCTTCCTAAGAACTTATGAATAATTGAGATATTTTTCCTGATTTTCTAAATAAAAATATTGAATTTTGAAGCTTAAAGATAATTTTTAAAGGCTAAAAATGATTTTTTTACTAAAATAATTCCAATAAGTCAAAGGAAAATTAGAAAAATGTGAAATTGTTTCTCTATGTTCCTTGATATCAAAGAGATTTAATAAAAATATAAAATTTAATTTTTCACAAATAAAATTATTTATAATTAATAAACACCCTAGAACTTAAAATAATTCTTAAAATTCAAATAAAATTAAAGAATCATGAAATTTGGTATAAAGGCTTATCTGTTCTAGGTCTACCTCCGGTAAAAATTTCAAGTGATTAGGCTTCACCTTGGTCAAGTTAGCAAATTTTCTTTGAAAAATATCATTTTTGCNAAATCATGAAATTTGGTATAAAGGCTTATCTGTTCTAGGTCTACCGCCGGTAAAAAATTCAAGTGATTAGGCTTCACCTTGGTCAAGTTAGAAAATTTTCTTTGAAAAATATCATTTTTGCATAAAAATAGTTATATAAATTAAATTAAATTTTGAAAAATCACATTTTTCCCTTTAATGTTTTAATTGACCCATGAATGAGGTAGGATAAAAATTTTAAAGTCATTTGAATTGAATTTGACNGTTATATAAATTAAATTAATTTTTGAAAAATCACATTTTCCCCTTTAATGTTTTAATTGACCCATGAATGAGGTAGGATAAAAATTTTAAAGTCATTTGAATTGAATTTGACAACTTAGTTGACCCATGAATGAGGTAGGATAAAAATTTCAAAGTCATTTGAATTGAATTTGACAAATTGTGTTAGAGCCTTAGAGGCAAAAGTGTAATTTTGGAAATTTAGCCTCAATTAACATTTAGGCTTAATTCAAGGAGGGAAATGGGCAACCTCTGATCTTAATCATTTTATTTGGATGTTTGAAACACAAGGGATT